>JAHWFP010130965.1:31266-58290 GCA_023313725.1 Lithobius niger | reverse complement strand
TATGGGGGGGGGGGTAAATCGACCTCTCCTCTGGGGGGGGGTTTGAACCTGCTATCACAGGTATTTTATTGAAGTGACCCACCCTATGCATTCATGCCAAATTTCACGCTTTTCACAAAAGGTGAACAATTCCACCTCTAACCGCCCTACTAATGGGTGGAGAGTGCGAAGGAACTACGTAAAACCTGCGACAACTCATACCTGTCGAGATGCTACTACAGAGTTTGAGGATTGAACAATAACTTTATTGTGACGAAGGTAATTTTCTCAAAAAAAAAATGTAATATGACACTGACAATCTGACATGGACATGTAATAGGATCTTAAAATATGTATTCAGAGCTCATAATGCTTCTTTTCATACATAAAACTAGTGGTAATTTGCATTTTAGCATTAAACTGCAGAATTTAAAATCTTTATCAGTCTGTAACTTTTTTATTTTTCTTAATACAAAAAAGTGTTTCTTACAAAAAATGTTTGCTTTTTTCTGACTGAGAAATTTTGTCTCTTGGTAAATTTTGCTAACTTGGAATCTTCTCCAGCTATTGCCAAAAAACCGAAAATCGGGCGCCATTTTCCAAGATGGCGGCTGACGCACAGCTCGGATTTATGGGGACTTTTAACAGCGTCATCAGCAAGGCATCACTAACTACTGTGCCAAGTTTCAACTTCCTGCTAATTTCTTAGGTCGAATTTCCTAAAATTCCTCCACTATATAGACTTGACAGAAATAAAGTAACAAATAACAAGACGAACAGTGTTCAACGCTAACGCTTTATAGGAAGCTGATTCGAGAGACGACCATGGCTGCTGTTGTAGCCGAAATAAAATAAGTTTGAAATGTTCAACCATAAACTAAAAAAAAACCTAATAGCTTAAAAATGTGTTAAGGTTTTCAAATGACAAAACCGTGCTGCTAACTGGAGCGAAGCGCCATCCTCTTCGTGACAGAGACCTTAACTTCCTTAACTAATTCCATCAATTTGACCAAAAAATGCAATATCTCCTCAAAACCAAATTAGTCAAAGGTTACCGCCTAGTTTTTGGCCATTTTAGATCGTGATAAATGATAATCAAACGTCAAGCTCTGTAGCCTACCCTTCAGTTTTCAAGTAAATCACTTAGTGTTTGAAGTCTTAGAGGCCTTAACTTATAGGCGAAAAAGCTTAGAGTTTGATATCAGACTTCAAATTGCGAAAAGGTTGGCGGGAATCCTTAACACATTTTGTTTTAGGGAGATGTCACATACTTTTGGTCCAATAGATAAAATTCCTTTTTTTTCTTGGCCTTATGTAGGGTTCCATTAGTAGGTGTACGTGTTATTAAAGCAAAATACTGGAATTTTCCTTTTAAATAGCATTAAAATTGAATTTAGGCTTCCCTTAACCCCCAAATAGCAAGTGGAACGTCCCACAGCTAAAGTATAGCTATGTGCAAAATGTCAGCTTTGTACACCAAAAGAAGTAAATTTCTGGAAAATTGCTAGTCAGTAGCTAACCAGTAATTAGACAAACATAAACGTTATTCACACCTTTTTTCCGAGTAGAAAACGGTAAGCTGTGTCACTATTATAAGTCGTCCGCCTAATGAAATTTCAGCATTTTCTATCGCCGTGTTATTTTTCCTCAGATGTCTGAAAAAAGCCAAACTGCATTCTATACAGGTGTCTTGTGGTCGCCATGCTAATATACATATATTTTATCTTGTTAGGATAATGTTGTCATTGAATCTTGGCGGTTGGCACACTAGCGTGCATTTTAATTACTTATCATTTCCACGTTGTTTCTTGTAACTTAAGTTCTTTTATTCTGTGAGAGATGTCACAGACGTGACATGACAAATTCTCTGTCGTAATTGACCATTTGGCTTTGGTTGATCGGTATTTGAGATGTGATTGCTTGGATTTAGGTTGTAGTTTTCTGTAGGTTGTTCATTTTTTTTCTTGTATTCCATATTTGTGAATTTTTTTTTTTTTTTTTGTCTTTAAGTTTCGTTTTTAATTCTTAATTGTTTCGCTTTTTTGGTTGCTACTGGCCTTTTTAACACTGGTTCGTGGTGTGTTGGTGAAAACATTACGTTTTATTTAATTCTATGACAAAAGATGAAGGTGAAATTAAAAACTCACATTTGTCGTAACTGTGGGCGTTTTCTTTTTGTAATCCGTCGTTTTCGTTTTCTATCAAGTCAGTTTACCAGGTTTGGTATATAATGTAACAGTAAAAAAAGTAATAATGACTTTAATTGTTTTATAGTTGTTAAAACGAAAGTACCTACAATGAACGGTTCGTACGTGAGTGCTGTAGTCTTTTACATATTGCAAAATATATCTACATCATTAAGGACGTACGACGTACGTGTATGTTTGTTCGTCTACTCCCCTGGAACCAAAGCACCTACGAAGATGGGAGTAGGACCAAACGAAAGATAATTAAATTGCGCTCAGGTTAGGCCTATTTTCATCGCTGTAACTTGATATTATGATCCTCAAAAACGCGAAAAACCCTGAAAAAATAACGTCAAAGTTTTTTTTAAAACCCTCATGATGTTTGTTCATGATGTCATAGTTTGTTCATGCAAACCACCTCGAGCTAAGATAGATAAACTGGAAAAGGATGCATGCAAAAATAATCTAAAGGGACGACGTGCCAAGGGTGTCAAACATTCGTGTTTCTGAAGCACGGTGGTGCGTGGATTGAGCGAGCAGAGCCAGCGATTTGCACGTAATGTAAACTTTTTCAATGTGTCTCACTTTGCTCTCTCTCAATCTTTCATCTCTCACCTTCATAGGGGATTACTTCTGGAGGAGAAGACGTACAAATGTGCAAACAAACCGTATCGTATGTTTTGAATGATATAGATGAAATGCAGGCGTGCTTAGGAATGTGATGGACGAACTGTGAGCAATAATTACAATTATAGTTTGCGTCGAAATAATCAGCACATGATTTTGTGATGCTGTTGGAATCAAAGAAATTACTGGAAGCATGGATCGACGCGCACGTAGCTATCGGATGGCCAGACTGTTAGAATGATTTATGGTTATCATTTGTTTATGCAGTGAAGTCTAACGAAAAACGCGTACTGCACTCTGACCATTTGCTTGATCGTTTTAGACGTGGAATGTGTCAGCAGCACTAGAGTTGCAGTATGAAAGCTCCTCGAGCGTAGCTAGACGACGTAGATTGAGCGAGAGAAGCGAGTGACTCCGCTAGTTTAAATTAATTTTAAAGCAATTTTCTTTTATTTTGTTATTTTGTTGCCATGGTATCGGTGAACTTCCATGTGTGTCGACAATTTCCCAAATACGCAAACAAATTGGTAATGGCGACTATATTTGTATATTATTTCACAAGCAATCTAGTAGTTATTTCTTTAGTTCTTTGATTAGTAAGAATGACGGGGGGGGGGGGGGTAAACAAACTGTAGATGTGCAATTGGAATATTTTGGTTAACATACTCCGCCATCTACGACGCCATATTAGAAATATTCAAACTAAAGATTTATTCTCTTATCGCGTTATCGAAACCTGGGCTGACCTACCAGCTCATGTGGTGGAGGCTTCAACTGTAAATGTGTTCAAAAATAGACTCGACGAACATGCAGTTGACCATACGGATTGGTAATTTTGCGGCTGGCGAATTACTATTTTTGTTTTGCATATTGCTGGGGAATTTAAAATAATTTTAAATAACATCTTTGGAAATGAACTGTCTTGTAATAGTTTTCTCTTTCTGATATGCTTCCAGCTGAAATGTAAGTACGGTAACCTACAAACAGGTTTGATAAAAATGTCTTACAAAATCATGAAGTGATTAAGTTAGGCTACGTAAATTGAATTACCTACTGCCTATGTGTGTGTTGCTACTTTAAGAGTCTGTTTGTTCTGATTCAGCTGTTCATCCTTAGTTTTCTTAATTCTTTTTTATTTATTTTATATATTATTTTTCTTTTTGTCTCAAACTTTATGTACACATATTTTATTCTGATATTTCTTGCACAGCCCATACAAACGCAATGCTTTGTTAAAGGAAAGTAAACAGCAAATTAGCTAAGTGATTGAAATGTCAACTTGCTCTTACCAAACAGATGAGATAAGAAGAAATTTGTAACGGAAAATTGAAAGAGTTAATAAGTGGACGTAGTCATAATGAGGATTTTGCCTATGTGTAAAGCATTGGTAATCACTGGTTAACGGTTAATCAGATCAGGTACATTAATAAATAAATGAAGTATTTTAATGTAATTTCTCAGGTTGTTTTTTTTTTATGGGGTTAACAAGGTAGCAGACAAATCGTTGTGTTTAAATGGTAACTGGTTCTATAAAAAGAAATGAAAAACATTTAGGGAACTAAACGGATTTTACGACCCTGTGAGGAATGATTTTATGTCTCACTCTAATCTTTATTAGTATTACAAGTATGTATAAAATATGGATTAAGCCTTAAAAAAGTTAATGCTCTAAAAAAACGGATACAAGAAAAAGACATGCGAGCCATCAGTGTCACACTGTAAAAGAATCTGCAGCGTTACAAAAAGCAAGCTGGAGGTTCTTTCACAAATATCAGTGCGACGCTGATAGCATATATTCCTTTTAAGCGATTTAAGGTTTTTTAAGCCTTACATCCGTACTTCATACGCTTAAGCATAATATGTTATTTTTTTACTGGACATATTTCAAGTAACTTCCTGTAACAAGAGACTTCCTGTTTCGGACCGTAGTCACTCTTGATAGACGTCATGGCATATGTCACAACCGGCATGGAAAACTTCACCTTTTGTCAAGAAAGGTGAAGGGCACAAACTCGAACTTACCATGGGCAAAAACATTGAAAGGGGAACAGGATTGAAGCTTATTAATGAGAAGGTTGCAAACACTCATTGCTCAACCCAACAGAAAATATAACTTTTAAAATATATAAAGAAACGCACTAATGTGTTAAAGGGCAGTTACATCCATTTTGACATGGATGCTTTACTTTTGGATCATTTACACAATAACTAAACACAAGAATTGCGGTCAGAATACGTTACGTACGTCCAATACAACAATTTAATTATTGCATCACCAAACACGACATGGAGACCGCCATTGTTTTGCTGGAACGCGCAGAAATTAATGCCAACTGATGTCACTCTTCGATTTCGACTCGCAGCCAATTGAGATAGCTCTATTGGCTGTGAGACCTCGAGCGTCGGATGGCCTTAGCTGGCTGACAGTGGTAGTGGCCAACTAAGGCCGTCGGATGCTTGAGCTCTCACAGCCAATAGAGCTATCTCAATCGGCTGCGAGTCGAAATCGAAAAGTGACATCTGTGGGCATTAATTTCTGCGCGTTCCAGCAAAACAGTGGCAGTCTCCGTATTGTGTTTTGGTGATGGAATAATTAAATTGTTGTATCGAACGTATGCAACGTATTCTTACCGCAGTTCTTGTGTTTAGTTATTGTGTAAGTGATCCAAAAGTAAAGCATGCATGTCAAAATGGATGTAATTGCCCTTTAACATCAAAGTTGAGCCTAATTGGCATCTACATGCAAAATAGAGTAGCAGCCTGTAGGTGAGATTGGCTCCGCAAAATATTTCAGATTCTTGGACGTGAGCGGAGGATTTTTGCAGATCAAGTTGTCTGATGACAGCAAAGACATCAGTTCGTATCGTTGCTTCGAAGGCCAATTTTGTTTTAAAGTCGTCCCTTTTGGATTAAATAACTCACTAGCTAGTTTTACAAGAATGCTCGATCTTGCTCTCCGCTATTTACTGTACGAATATGTTGCAGTACGTACGTGGACGACATAATTGTGTTTGGTAATACCAAGAATGGTAATACTTATGAAGAATATTTACATAATCTAGATGCCGTACTGCACAAGCTCAGTGATGCTGGACTAACTGTTATTGTAAAGAAAGTATAATTAAGCTACGCTAGTAAAATACCTGGGACACAATCAGACCCGGCCAACTATCTCCCTAGTGTGAATCGGTTGAAGACAATTCAAGAATATCCCGAGCTTAAATCTGAAAGTCACAATACAGATTCTTGGGCCTATTTGGCTTTTTCCGCCAATTCATTGTCGGTGACTTCCACATTACGGCTGACCCACTATTCATTTTCATTAAGAAGAACGTCGGCTGGAAATGGATGGAAGTGTAGAGAAGCCGTGGTCAAAACTCAAGAGTTCACTCGTATGAGCAAAATTGCGACTACCTGGCCATCAAGCCATTTACCATTAAACCAGGCGGAATACAAACTGGAATTTCGGAAATTTTATGTCAATATCACGAACATGAAGGTTTGCTACTTTTCAGTTTTGCAGGCCGCAGGGGTTAGGTGGAAGCCTAACAGCACGTTATATTTAGGGCTATTCTTCTTGGGTTGAGCTCTGTCCCTTACCTACTGCAAAATCAAAACATATAGCATCTATAGGTTCCATTTATGTGATGGAGAAGACCAAAGTGCATGCTCACGGTATGCGGGAGCGTTTTTCGTTTTTTATAGAGGAGTTTAGAGTGAAAGCTCATTAGACAAACCCCTTCAACCCCAAGGCCGACCGAGTGGAGCGCACCAACCACCAAATAAAACATATATTGGGCAAATATGCACTGGTAAACAAAGAATGGCTGCAAATTTGATGCTTCCCCAGGCCCATGCCCACAATGGCCCGAGCAGAAGCTCGTGGTCGGCTGCCAATATTCCGTACATGGACTCAATTGGCGACTTCAAGGATCAACTACAGGGCAGGCAGAGTGGTAGCAAACTCACTGGAAGACAAGGACAAGGCTTACCAGTAGGTGTTTTGTGGACTTAAGAATCCTCACTTTACAATACAATAAATTTGCAAGGCAATTCAAGACAACCTTTCAAGACAACCTTTTGCATTTTTGTGAGATGCTTTTGCACTTTGGAACAATAAAAAAATGTAAATAAATATGAAGAGCCGTCTTTTAATTTATTCTCAAGTTTATTTAAGATGGCCTCTGATAAGAGCTCTGTTACATTCTGTAGCATCAGCCAATATGTTTCTTTGGGATGCAGCTTATTTGAAAACGTCGCATAACACCGTCGATATTTCGTAAGACTGTAAAACTTGTTGCTTCCCTGACGTGCAGTAGCAACTTACGAAAATAGTATCTTCCAGGATCGCTTGTACTTATAGTGTACTTCTACTGGGCATCACCCTCGTTTTTTTTAGCCAATAGGAAGGGGTTAATTTTGGTGCATCAGCCAATCACAGCCTACTTTTTCTGATAAGCACTGTGAATGGTCTACCAAGCGGGCAATTAATAAGTGATAAGCAGCTCCTATGCAAAGCGATAAGCAGGAATTAAAAATAGTTGGCAACATACTAAACTAAAGCTGCATACCTAAACTTTCTAAAAAGGCTTGCTTAATTGCTTATTAAAGAATGAGAAGATAAATTAAGTTAAATTAGTTTAAGTTAGGTTACATTTGATTTGTGTTCAATGGGACGTCGATTGTGAAACAACTTGTGGTTCTGACTGCTGCTAACTAATGAAAACCGGTAATTCGCAAGATGGAGATAGAATTGATCGTTAAGCACGATTTTTTTTTACTGCTGCTGTAGGTAACGCATTACACCATTAAAAATAAGCTTCCTAGGAGATATATAATGTACTTAAACGTCAGCAAAGCATTGTCACTCGAAGTTATCTTAACCATACTTAATAGCGAGCCTGTATTCGTTTCCATAGCAACCAAGGCAGCGAGTAACAGACTGAAGCTTAGACGGTAGTTGGGCTTGGCTTCCAACAGCGCAATGGCAAAGAGATTTGTGGTTAGATAAATACCAATAAATAAAGAAAATGAATGTAAAAACGTACAGCTGATTTAACTGCTACATAAACATTTAGGATAATTTACTAAGACCTAAATTAAAAATATTCAGTGACATGCTGTGATCGTTTCTACAGAGCTACAACATGCGAGATCATCTGCATACTGAAGCGTATTAGAAAACACGAAACTGAAACATTCCGAAAGTGACAAGCTACTTCACGTAAGCCTCAACTATTAATAGACTCGCTAAAAAATTAACGAAAGTACATCAACATTCATACAAAATGCAGAAATTCTTACACACGCTCATAAATGTTTGCAATTGATTTTTTAATAACTGATAGAGTAATTCTCGCGAGATACTCTTGATTAAATACCTCTCCTGCGGCGGGTAGTTATCGACCTTTTTGGGTCAATTAAGTTTTGCTCCCTTAAACTCGCTCGTGCATGTGTTGGCGATAAGCTACCTCGCCACTTCCTGACTCGGGATCTTAATAATTAGCCAACACAAGCATTCACGAGTTTAATGGGGGCAAAAACCTTCATGCCCCAAAAAAGTATCGATAACTACCCTTGCACTCGGGACATCACCTGTGATAATCAAATTACCACGTCTTTGTGTGTCTTTCCATTCACTGTTGGTGAAAGACCAAATGTTCTGGAATGTTCACATTTACGTGTTTACATGCATTTTTATTATTTTCATTGAGTTCAAACCGTGCAGTCAGTTTAGTGTTTGAACATTAGCATTTGCTAGAGCATGTTGTTCTTGTCCTTTGTTGCATTGGACTGAGTGCATTGGAGGTAGAGGAACTGTTTAACGAACAGCAGCTTATGACTGCTCGTGCATATTTTATCAATTTAACCTCCACACTGCTTCTGGAACACTTAACATGTCGAGAATTTTAAGTGATTTGTTATTTCGTCAGGGACTAAGGAGTGGTTGCCATGTAACTATCACAGGGGCTCATCATCTCTCGCACTGCATGGTTACAGAGTATATGTAAAATGAAAGAGGCGAAAACAAGCAGCCATATCTTAGAACAATCTGTATCGGTATTGAGCGTTATTATTAAATGTTACGTTTGTGCGCTATGACAGTCACTGGAACTTGAACAGAACTTCGTTGTTGATAACTTGTCTCACGTTCGAAGTCGTTATTTGTACCATTGCGTTTTCTACAGCAGTCTGAGAAACGTTTTAGCCTCGTTTCAGAGCTCGAGGTAAATACCCTGGCCATTACTGGAAGTTATACCGGGATAGCAAAGAGCTAAAAAGCTTCTCGGATAGCTCTGGACAACGTAGTGGTAAAAATAATGACTTTGAACGTGAGACAAGTTATCAACAACGAAGTTCAGGTTGAATCCAGTGGTTGTCGTAGCACACAAGGGTAAAATGTAATAACGCTCAATACAGGTACGGATTGTTCTACAATGCGGTTTCTTGGCTTCACCCTCTTCATTCAATGTATATATCCATGCGGTGCGCGAGCGACGAGGAGCCCGCATGGTAGCTACAGTTCTTTGTATTGCATGTTAGCATGCTTGTAGACGGCGTCGTAAATGTTACATTTGAATGGTTTATCATTTGTGTATACTTGTATGCCTTTAACCCAGGCATCTTTGATACAAAACAGTTTCTCACAAAACTCTCATTTGTTCAAATTCTCATCATGCAGTATGTGTAGGTGTGTGTTTTGCCAAGTTGGTTTAGTTGGGAAATGACTTGTAACAATGATCACAGTAGTCACATTTATAAGTTTTTCGCTTGTCTAGTTAAATTAGAATTCTGTCTAAATATAAATTTTGCCGTTACTTAACTACTGTCTATATTACTGAAAGTCTTGCTTGTTCCTTTAAGTAAGGCATTTGCATAAAAAAGGAGAATTGCAGACAAGCCGAAGCAGTCGGGTAAAGCTGTATAGCAATCACACAAACAGTTTTTGGATGTTAAGATCTGCAAATTAAATAAAACTCCATCAAATAAAATAAACTGGAATGTAATTCAGATCATTAAAACAAGAGAATAAAAATGGTAAGCATGACTTTATTGCTTGAACTTATGAAATCTGATAAATAAACTGAACACCCATCGTAGCATGTGGGGGCTATCACCAAAGCTAAGATACTGTTTATTTATCTTCTCGCTGCAGTTTATGTCTTTATGAAATCTGAACCAACATTAGAACCATCCAAAGAAGCGTTTAGCAATAAACAGCACATTCAAATAACAAATAAGAGTAGTTTTATAGTTGGTTCTGAGACCAGTTATAAACTATTGTGGTTGGTTATTCTTTAATTGCCAGAGTTTTTACGGAAACTCTTCAAAATATTTCTGGGGTAAGATCTCGAGAACTTAACTGTGTCAGTTACACGGGTTGCTTATTATCTCTGTGCTTCTTAGCGCATCCCACTATGAGAGACTTGGAAATGAGTTACAAAAAACAGTCATTATGTTACCTGGTGTAGTATACTCTAAAGCAACCTAACTTGCTCAGTGTTTACCACTTAATGATAAGTCGTTGTGTCGTCGAAATGCGAAATTCTAGTTTTGTGGGGCTTTTAGCGGGTATTTGTGTATTGACTCGCAGCCAGTTCCGGTCTTGATCGGAAGTAAGGAGTTTTAACTCCGTTTTTCATTTCCCTTTGTCTTGTTTGCAATTTTTGATGCCATCCTTGTGTTATTGTTCAAGAACGCCCCAGTTGAATTTCGTATGTTTTGTGTTGGTTTTGGCAGGCTGGTGCGTTTTCTTTAATTCCGATGGAGAAAGCCTAACAGTGAACATATGCGCAGATTGGTACCATGCATAATTGGAGCGTTGACTGATTGCTAGCCGACGTCATGGAATTTCGAATTGTAGTGTGAGGAGTTTTTTAAGGAGGCTTTTGTGGTGAACCAAACTTGCAGTAAATCTTCATTGAATCGAAAGCGAGCCTCCCCAGCGAAGTCCTTTCCCTCACTATGTTTGCTCGGCAGTCTCGTAGTCCAGTGGGGACTACAAATATAATTGCAATAATGTATACAGTGTTACAGAAAACACGCTAACACGAAATTCGTATGATGGTTAATCGTCTAATGGCCCTATGTCGCTCATGCTGCCGCGCTCGCTACATATAACATCAGAAACTGCGGCCTTATTATTGTCCAGTTAGACGATTATCCATTATTAATACAGAAAAACGGAACGTTAAATGTTTAGAGTAAGGGTCTAAAAGTCAAAACCTAGAAGGAACACGGACAAGCTTTGACAGTCAGGGTCTAGGTGTACAATTTTGTCAGTAGAGGCTGGTAAGCATTAGACCCTTACTACCCGGTGGTTAGCTTAGTTCTAATCTATTGGATAAATCGTGTGTCTGAACGGTTGTAGCAGGTTTTCTTTGTTCTTAGAATATTGTTATAGAAATTTAAGAGCACAATTTTCTTGTGACGATTCGGTATTTTATCTTTTGCTGCTTTAGATTTTTTTATTATATTTCGTAGATTTATGGCAGAGGATAACCAAATTAATGCTCCCTGCTGCGAATATGTCTAGTTACTAAATCGAAAAATAATTTTCAACATAATGCAAAACAGGAAACGTATACCATACTACAACTGGATCATCACATGGGTCTTTGTAGGAGGATTTACAGTTTTTTGCCAAAATATATTTATTTCTGACCACCGGGTAGTAAGGGTCTAATGCTTACCAGCCTCTACTGACAAAATTGTACACCTAGACCCTGACTGTCAAAGCTTGTCCGTGTTCCTTCTAGGTTTTGACTTTTAGACCCTTACTCTAAACATTTAACGTTCCGTTTTTGTGTATTAATTCGTGTTACTTTTAGAATTGCAGCTAAACTGTAAAACAGTGCAGTTGACGGTCAAAGTTGATAGTTTAACACAGAGACCCTAGGCTGACCCTTACTAACACTGGCTATCACCAGTGTTAATAATAGAAACAATTTTTTAAATCTACAGTCTACGTCTTGCAGCTGGGTTTTGCTAATTGGCATTGTTGCATAATAACAATGTTTAAAACAATGTAAAACAATCAATCTGGTCGTTTAGAGCTCCATAACCCCTGAACAACTTGACCAATTAGAAAATGCCTTATGGAAAGGGCACATCTACAGAGCAATACCTGTAAAATGAGCTAAGAACCAGCTTTATAGGACAAATGGTTTGCCCTGTAGAGAGGACAGACGAAAGTATCCCCAGAACAACAACATCATCATCATCATCATCATCATCATCATCATCAAGAAGAAGCAGAACAAGAAGTTGTCTATTTGGCCCCTCTCTGTATCTCGGGTTTGGCTCGACCGAATTTCACAGTTTTTGGACTGCAGACAGGCTATGACTAGTCAAGGCTAGATTCCAAATTTGGTTTAAAGATGTTTACTTTTGACGGAGTTATAAGCTCTCAAAGTTGAAAGTTTAACACAGCGATCCTCGGTCGACCCTTACTAACACTGGCTATCGCCAGTGTTAATACAATGTTCTGACTATACCATGAGCCACGACCGTTTGCTGTGATGTCGTCATGAGTTAGCCACTGACGAACAAGAATAGCGGATCTTTGGCTGTCCGAGTGGACTACCCCAGTCACGTGATGTGCACGTCACAGGAACACGGCACGTCACGGTTATGCGTGGTTTAGCTGATTTTGCAAGATTTTTTTTACTTAGGCAGATATTACACAATTTCCCCATTAGAAGATTTTCCAGTTTGACTTTCGTCCGACGCTCCGTTCCGTGGATCATTCGTGTACATTGGTCATGAAGCAAAAAGTGTCACGGGCATTGGGTCGGCTCCTACCAAATACTTACGCAAGTACTTTTTTTTTGCTTCCTCCGTATTGCCCGAAATTCTAGGGTACCGTATCTGACTGTTGCCTGACGTGGAATTTTGATCTGTAGCGAGAATTAGGGGTGGCACGATACACAAAAATTTTATCCCGATAAAACTTTTTTAAATTATCGCGATAATCGATAATATCTCGATGAAACAAATTTTTGAGGCTGGAACAACCATTTTAATTCTGTTAAATAAAAAAAAACCCGTAGGCTGAAGCCTAAAGTGCAACCTTCACGAATGTGAATTAGTCTGGCACTCGCCATTTGACCAGTAGACATACAAATACGCTTGCCATAATTGTCCGTTACGTCGTCATCATGTAGAAAAAATTTAGCAGTTGTTGTGATTAAGCTAAATTGGCTGGCAACAGCATCATAGCCCTTGTAATTCCGCACGCACTGCCGCAAACCACTTATTTCTAGCTATTACGGTTCCCGAAATGTGACCATTTAAGAATCGGGGTTTGCACGATAATTCGATAAATCGGGAAAAGTGCGATAAGATAATAAATGAAAATTGTATCGCGATATTATCGAATTGTCGATTATTCACCCATCATTTTAAAAGTGAGCTGCCCTCATCATTCTGCCGGTTTAACCAAGGTTTAACAGTTTAACAGTTCTGTAAACTGTTATGATTGCTAGCCAGTCTAGTAGCTCACTTGCTCGTCTCGATAATCTACCGTTTTTTGACCGTGCCCATACAACGTTACGTGTGTCTTGCGTCGTTGTTGTTATCTTTAATCATGCCTACATTATCAGTCTGTTTTACATGTAACAAAAAGGTTACCTGCGTCAATCAACATTATTCAATGCTGGATTTGCGATAGGTGGTTTCATACAAATTTAAAAAAGGTTTAAAATACGATGGATGAAATTTCAAACTATTAGCTCAAGATGCGCAGATCTAACTTTTTTTTGTTAGCACCCTCCAGAACCGTAAAGGGACTTTCAAAACTACCCGTTGTCTTAGACATCATTTCACCCTTTACAGTTCTGGAGGGTGCTACCAAAAAACCGTTTGGACTCAGAAAAATTTTGCTGTTGTGTTTTTTTTATGTTTTTTAAAACTCACGTTGATAAAATTGTTAAACTAACGGATCTTTTGGGTGTTTTGAAAAGGGTTTCAAATATCATTCTGAATTTGGTGAAATTTATTTACTTCGCGATGTAACTTCAGTGGTTCGACTCAACAAGTTGTTGATGATGGTTTACTTCTTCCTCCAAAACTTCAAAATTACAAATAGCCTTATTACAATTATTGACACCGAAACAAAAGAATTTGTCCAACAACCCAGCCGACCGGGCTTCGACCGCACTTGTTACCTGTTTTTCGGGACTAATTCTTGGCGCCAAAAGACTCTGCATTAAATAGTACGCTTCGCGCCAAAACATTTGGTTACAGTTCCTGCCTATCGAACGTACTTCATTGTAGCAAATGTTGCGTCCCGAGTCGTTCTGCAGATGGATAAATGCCACCATTCGTCGTTCTTCTCGAACACCGCAATGACGCTTTAATAACGGAAAATTGGATAATTAATCTAATTAGGTTTCAAATGGTACGAAGCGATCTTTACAGCGAATAGACCTTCAAACAGCGGCAACAGTCTGAATAACTTCAACAAGAAGTACGGTAGCAGAAAGAAACGAACAAGGTGAAAATGTTCGACTCTATAGGGAGTGACGCCAAGTCACGGCTTCACTTAAACCAACCCTGAAGGTTGTACTGATTAACGCACGTTCCTTGAAATGCAAGACTACCGAGTTGTAGCTTTTATTTCATACGTTTCAACTAGATATTGTTTGTACGACCAAACAATGATGCCAAACTCCAGTATACCCCTCAGCCGCATTATTTTGTCATTTTCAGCCGGCTTAACAGAAATTTCGGCTAAAATACGGCTAGCCACAAATTTTACGGCCACCACCGGCCAACTATAAATTCAGCTGGCTGACGGTTAATTTTCGGCTAAATCGATCGAAATGAAGCTAAGATATCGACGACGAAACTAACTACATAAGAAAATAACGAAATGGAAGGGGGAAGGGGACAGTGTCCTAATAGATTTCTAGATGAATCACAAATGAAAAAAGGAAAAATTTGCGAAGATCCCTCAAATTAAAAATCAGAGCAGCATCACCACTTATTTTTTTTAAAAGTAATGCTTCCACAGCGATGTGTCCTGACTATTATTACGCGAACCCTAAAAACGAAACCGAAAGTAACCTTGCATGCTAATGACTACACAAATACAGGCACGCTTAAGTTGCTGCCAAGTGAATATATTTTTTTAAAAAATAAGGCAATCGAGAGCAGCTTACCGTTAGAAACCTTTTACAACTAACTTCATGACTTTCGTTTCATGTTGATGCATTAAAACTTCAAAATTTTCGGCTCTAGCCGCATTTTTTTCGGCGGCTAGGCCAGGCGGCCGCCGCAAAATAATCGGCGGCTGTTCGGCTGACACAGAAAAATGCGGCGCGGCGGCTATCGGCGGCGGCTGAGGGGTATAAACTCCAGTATTGAAAGCACCAAGTACTACATTAGGTGTCGACATAATTTCGGTTTCGGTTCTTTTTCGGCCATGAAGTTATATTTCAGTTTCGGTTTCGGCCGAAACCAGCGAACTGGTTTCGGTTATGTATTCTGTTTCGGCTGAATCCTATGCTGTAGTTTCGGTGAAGCCGAAACCACTGCTGCCTCCTGGCAGTAGCAGATTTCTGCGAAGACTAACTAGGCTGTAGCTTAAGAGATCCAGTTTTCATCTGCCATGTCATGCCAATAAATAATAAATTACAATTTTTCTTTCAATCCGAATTTCATCATAATTGTAATGGCGTCGTTGCACAGGAGGGAATTTTATGTTTTCAAGCAAAGCTTTTACTTAGTTTAATGAATCCCTTTCTGGTTAATGGTTTTAACACGAATTAATGGTTTTAAAATTTAAAAAAAGGCTAATGACTAAAAAGAAAAAAAAAATACAAACGAAAATCCTGAAGTCTTTTTGCAGTATTGGCAATTTTGGTTAAATTCTGAAACGTTTTTTTATTTGTGGGGTGGAAGAGCGTGTAGATTTTCCCAGTCTAGGGCCAGAAAATGAGTAAACTAGGCTATTGACTATAAGTCTATGTAAAACCATCATACATTCATGATTTTATCCTTGCTTTTTGTCTTATTATTAAAACTGATATTATTCAGGTTAGGTTTAGGTTCCGGTTCCGGTTTCGGTTTCGGCCGAAACCGAATTGCCAGTTTCGGTAGTGATTTCGGTTTCGACCGAAACCAAAACACCAGTTTCGGTAGGGGTTTCGGTTTAGGCTGAAAGTGAAAAAAAAATCGGTTTTGTTCGACCACTATACTACATTGTCCGTAATGAACGGCCCGCTCCCCGAATATTGTGGTGGCGTTATTGTTCTTGCACGGAAAAATCTCATCAATTTTCCCCCTTTTGCTGTCAGAATTTGCCAGTTTCATTGTTTATAAGAATGAACAGTGGCGTCATAACTTTTTACTTGTCTACCGACAACCTGCTGTTTACTGTTAATGATGATTGAGTTTTTCACCTATTTCTTGGTACAACACATTCTGTTACCTAACCCAATTATTTCAGGTGATTTACTGCTGTGGTGATTTATTGCTATGAATGCCAAAATGCCATGGATGGATGATTATCTAATGACTATAATTAGTGAAAAAAGGCAACTTGGAAACGTTGGATTTATAAATTCAATGGTCGACTCTCGATTGCAAAGAATAAGTTAATTACTTCTTCTCCTTCAACGATATTTATTTTGTGCGCGGCGTATCTTGAGTCCTGGGAGTATTTTATGAGCGGCTACGTCTTCGTGGAGGGGGCGGCTTTAATCGACGGCCGCCATTGTTTTTGTAACCATCTTGGATATCAACAAGGCACTCTGCTGCCAAAAAAGTACAATCAGTTATCTGTGTTCGTTCTGCGGCGAACTCAAGATAGGCCGCGCACACTTTACAAACACAAATTTTTACAACGAGACATCGAACAAACGAATTTGTCCCACAAGCCGGCAAAGAGCGTCTCCACCGCTTGCAGCAACCTTTTGCGAGTATCTGTCTCTTGGTGTCAAAACGTTCTAATATAGTCTGTTTTCACGCCACTCAATCGGATACAATTGTACACAAGAATGGAATGCCAGTCCTTATAGTAAACCTGTTGCTTTATTTGGCGTTCGATGACTGGCCAATGTGTCCAACTTCTCCTTGCTTCTCGAATGCGGTAATTACCCTTAAAGGGATATACCTCCCAGCGCCATTTTCTCGATCCTCCTCATCAAGTACGGCCCCAAAGATCTATTTCCTTACCGTTAGTCTTTCCCCTGCTGAAAATCCTTTTTTAAATGTGGCGTCTAGGAGATTTTCTGTTGAATATAATGGAACTTTATTTACTAACGACCCGTCACTAAATCATGCATTGCGCGCGTACAATAATCATGACGTTTCATCTCTGTTTGTACATCTACTAATTTTCTAATAATTACCATAAGATCTAAAATATAATAGACTAATGCGGTAAAAAATAAACTTAATTATTCCAATAGATCGCCGAAGCAAAATTATAAGACACTAGCTTAGAAAATTATAAATTGTGATTTTAAAATACGAGAATCATTCCGGTTTGTGACGACACAATCAATGGGTTGGTTCACACTGGCTGAACTATTGGGCGCAATGCCAATTGAGACAGTAGCTACGTTTTCGTTGCGAGGAACGAAGCTACCATCTCAGTTGACCTTAGCTGTGGTAAATACGCGGATGTGATCGTTGCGTGGGTGTTGTGAGGCAGGCGGAAGGTTATAAGGCAGGCGGTATGTTGCTTTAATTGCAGGTAATTACATAATGACTGTAATTAGGTGTTCGAATGGAACGCTACCACCAAACCTTACAGATTAACACTCGATGTGGATATTTTCACTGAATATTATACAATTTTAAACAAAAAGGTTCTGAAGGAAAGTCTGACACTTCAGACTGTTCAGTTCTCCTTTCGTTACCAGAGGTATAGTTACATGCCTTTCATCACCACTACACATAGTAATGTTGCGTGCAATTCTTTCACACATTGCTTACTCAAACTTTGAACACATGACCAAATCATGTTGTTGAAGCTAACACTATTGATAGTCTTAAAACGAGACTTTATTTACTTATTAGCGTTGAATTAAAACTGTATTACGATGACTGGAGTACTTCTTCGTGGACCCTGGCAATAGACCCATGTTATTCTTTGTTTTTTTTGTGTGTGTGTTGGCTATTGTTTTTTCAAGACTGAATATTTTTTTCTTGTTTTATCCCGTAACCGTCCCTTAAGGGAAACTGACAGTATGTTGTTGATTTCACTAAAAACATTGTTGTTGATTTATAACTTAAAATACATACAGGGCTTCCAGTCAACTTCAATGGATTAAAAAAAAAGGAAATATAGGAAAATTGATTAAAAAATTGGAGCTTTATATGGCAGAAAATTTATAAGAGGTGTGTAGGAATTATTAGCCTGGATGCAGAGTATCCTATAATGGATACTAATGAGAGAGTATCTTGTTGTGTTATTGGACAACAATATTTTTGGTTGTCCTACAATACAACTGAAGATGAAAATCACTTTTGACTGCACAACACGGTACATGCTTTACCTGGTCGTGTTTGGCCGCTAGACCAACTCATGTTTCGTTTTCAAACCATACTGCAGTGCCACGGAAAAGGAAGATCGATGTTCTTGTTTGAGGATCTGAATAATTAGTGTAGCAAGGAAACACATCACAAACTGGGCAATATTTCAGTTCGGAACAGAAAAATATAGGAGCGTTTCATAATTTATAGAGCAATAGGAATCTTATAAAAAAAAAATAGGAAATATAGGAATATAGTAGGACTGGGAGCCCTGTAATAAATAAAACTAGCGGAGTCGCACGCTCATTCCGCGTCGTCTCGCTGCGTTCGAGGAGATTTCTTATTGAAACACTTATGATATACAGACAGACCTTCCACATAAAAAACGATCAAGAAAATTATAAGAGTGTAGTATGCTATATCGGTTATCTCGAGATAAGGTCAATATTATTTATTTACGTTTAAGGAGGCAAGCAAAAATATCAAGCAATTTATCAGAAAAGCGCTGTTTCTGATGACAAACGCTGTTTTTCGTTCGCTTCGCTCACTTTATCACCACAAACATTTCCTCAGAAGCGTTAATGAATCAATGTAACCGCCAAGAACCACACATCACTTGTAATTTGTGTTAGTATACACTTTATATGGGTTTTCTTGTTTTTCTTATTTTAAGAATATTGTTCTTCACGTCCTGCTCAGTACAGATTTTTCTATGAGCGTATCACTTCACTTTCTGATGATCCCTCACTTGGAGAAACATCTGCAGAACATCAGATGTAATCTCCTACGAAGGTGAGAGATGAAAGATTGATAGAGCAAAGCGAGCCACACATTCAAAAGGTTTACTTTACGTGGAAATCGCTCGCTTTGCTCGTTCAATCCATGTACCTCCGTGCTTCAGAAACACGAATGTTTGGCACCGTTTTAAAACCAAATCTATTGTTTTGATTTTTCCCTGCATCAATCAAGTCAGTTAATACAAAACAATTTTAAGATGCATAATGTGGTGTGTTGCTAAATACGTTGTCCGTGCATCCTTTTCCAGATCATCACTCTTTGCTCGAGGAGGTTTTCATGAACAAACTATGACGTCATTAACAAACATGAAGAGGGTTAAAAAAAAACTTTGATGTTACTTTTTCAGGGTTTTTCGCATATTTGAGGGTGATAATATCAAGTTACAGCGATGAAAATAGGCCTATACTGTGCACAATTTAATTATCTTTCGTTTGGTCCTACTCCCATCTTTGTAGGTGCTTTGGTTCCGGAGGAGTAGAGGTACAAACACACAAACACACACGCACATCATACGTCCTTAATGATGTAGATAAATATTCTTAAATTTTCTCACACACTGACGTTTACTTAGTTAATACCAAGAATTCTTATTCAGGCCCGGACTGGCAGCAGTGGCGTAGCTAGCTTTGTGTGCGCCCCCCTGCGAAAGGTCAAAGTGTGCGCCCCTCCCCCCAGAAAATAAAAATAAAAAAAGAAATGTCATCAACAAACTAACACAACAACACAGCAAGCGTTTCTCAATTCTAAAAATAGGTAGTTTTCCAGTCGCACAGTCCAGGACTGGGCCTACGTTAGCGAATCTTTGGGAGGGGGGGGGAGGAGGGTCCGTTATTCCCCCACCACCAACAGAAAAAATGTGGGCCTTGTTTTCAGGTATTTACACCTTTATTTTGCAGTTTACATACAACCTTGATTCGTTTTTGGAGTAATGTTTGTAGCGCTAAAGATGCATTTTTTTTTGTATTTCATTAAGAAAATTGGCGCCCCTGAATGAGTCATTTTTGTGCTTCCCCCCCCCCCCCCAGTACCTCTTTAGCTTGCATATTTCTTTAATTCTGTTGGCCTGCCAGCCTAGAGAGACTGTGACGATATGACTACGACTGTGGAAACTTTCAGTTTTAATCGAGTCAAAAAAAATTAATTAAAAAAAAAAAACAGCAAGATGCGATGGCGCCCAACAATGCTCTGCGCCCCCCCGCCGCTGCGGGGGCTGCGGGGACTCACGCCACGCCACTGACTGGCAGCTCTGGGGCCCAAGTGCCATGACGTTTTAAAAGGCCCCCAAACACAATTTCGATGGAGGGGGTTGGTGGCTTATGGGAGCTTATAAGGTTGGAACCGTTCATTGTTTATGGCCCGGGGGGTGGGGTGGAGAAATAAAATTGTGACCACCAAATTTTTCAATGCCCACCCTCGCGTACTTTAAAAAAAACCTTGAAAAATCTTCACCTGTCCATTCAAGGTCCAAAAATAGTGTTACACCCCTTCCCCTCACAAAAAAAGCAAAAAACCTTCGTATGCGTATTGCCTCGTTTTTAACGAAAGGACAAGGTTGAATTAAAATTATTTTATAAAACGCCTGTGTTCCTTTCACCCATCTTATGTTGAGTTTCACGCAGTAACCAAGGAGCAAGGAGACAAGGCTTTTCTAGAAAGTATAACCAATATGTAGTAGCAAAAATTTATAGGGTTTGGGAAGAGAATTTGTAACTCTAAAAGGCCTTATTGAAACACGTTTGATTCGTCCCTATTAGTTCCGTTAGAGTTTTCAGAGGGCACCACGTGTTCCATCTGGTAATTTTTTTTTTATTTTTTAGCCAAAATCTAAAGTAAACTAAATTACAACTAAGCTAGGCTAAATAATCATTAAATACAAGCTAGTTTCGTTTAGTTTAGTTTAATTTTAGGCTAATACGAATGTATCCAAGAAATTTCAGAGGGGGTCTCAGTCACAAATCCTCCTCCCCAACCCTATAAATTCTTGGTAGTAGTGATACTGGCAGCTTCAAAACTGGCTAAACACCCACATCAATGGGGAGGGGTGAGGGGTCTGGGCAGCCCCCAGAAGATGAGGTGTTCTAAGAAATTTTGATTGCTGAAACTGTCATGTTTGAGAACAAAAAATGACTTTTTCCTTCTCCCCAGGCGATAAATAATGACTGGTCCCTAAGCTGTCTTTATAGTCTAGTCATTTAAAAACAGTTTGAAGTGATTAGGGAAGGAGCATTATTTTAATACCAACCAGGAAATTACAATGAGAAAAAATTCATTAACAGAAATTTCAGTTGTAACTATGAAATCTGAAAAGGCCCCCATACCTATCTACGGGAGGCCCCATGTGCCATTGGCACCCTGGCACTATGGCCAGTCCGGGCCTGTTTTTGTTAATACTAAACTCCCTGGTTGCGGCTCTCCTTTAAAGAGCATGTGGCCTTCTTGATTTGTGTTCCATTCGTTTCACTTGGTGTAAGGCGCAGCAAATAAGCTTCCCTACAGCGGAGATTGGAAAGTTTATGGTTATACGTATATATGCACGTGTTAAATGCTACCTGCCCGACGTTTTCTTTTGGCCGTGTCAGTATAGCTCAGCGGCAGGACCTCGGCCTTTGGTTTCAAGTCAGGCATTTAAGTCCAAAGGGCAACGGTAAATAGGTTTGCGTTTATATTAATTTAACTCTTCTGAGCCGATTGCTTTCCGTCCTGTTTAATCCTGTTGTCCATGGCAACGATGTGGACGGAGATCTCTCCTCTTGGCTCGAAACACTAAGTATGGTACACGTGGCATGACAGCATCGATTTATGACAAGACTTTATGACTTACTACAGTAAAAAATGCCGGACTAGTTTCTGAATTTTGAGGGTTTGACCAACCCGTAATAGACACTACGTTTCATTTTGAATCCTCACTGCGAGATGCTGTTTTCTACCATCGCTGTACAAGAGTCGGCAAATTTTCGGAAACGATAGACTAGCTGGTGGGGGCACTAAACCTTGTTGCATAATGAGCCCTATATTATCCGTGGCCTATCTTGAGTTCGCCCTATAACGAACACAGATAATCGATTTTATATTTTTGGTAGCAGAGTGCCTTGTTGATATCCTAGATGGTTACAAAAAGAATGGCGGCCGTCGATTAAAGCCGCTCCCTCCAGGAAGACGTAGCCGCTCATAAAATACCTGCAAGACTCAAGATACGCTCCGTACACAATACACGTGCTGATAGCTTGTGTTGTTCCGGAGATTTAATTGTGTGTATAATGAAACAATTGCTCATTGTAACAGCCACAATTTTCTCTTCAGCATCTTGTTGGACTAGAAACTAGAATTTCCAGTTGTAGGAAAATGGTTATTAGTTACCAGGAGTAATTCCACACGTGATTACACCAGGAGTAATTACACAAGTATGATCTTCGAGTTGGTATTGTTTGAGCGCAACCTTAATTTTGCTAATAACCAGGATTTACTCGATCACAGCCAACATGGTTTTAGGACTGGTTACTTAACTATATTCAATTTACTTGCTTTTTACTGGGGTGTATTTGAAGCTCTGGGTGAGGGAATACCGGTTGATGCTATTTTCATGGACTGTTAAAGCATTTGAACGAGTTCCGCACGCTCTCACAGCTACAAATGTTTGATAGTACTGGTCCTATTATCCATTGGAGAGAAGGCTGGCTAAGGGATCGGACTCAAACAGTGGTCATTGAGGGAACCAATCAGTTGAAGTATTTGTAAAACGCAGAACTATCCATGGTTCAGTTTTAGGTCCATTGTTTAACGATTTCGGTAAGGTCGCCATGAACCTTGTAGAAAACTTTGCTGATGACACTAAGATGCAAGCAGTTGCGAATGACCTCCGTAGCAGACAGCGAATTCAGACGGCCCTCGACAAAATAGACAACTGGTGTACCACGTGAAAAATGGACATGCAGCCAGAAAATCAGGGGTCATGCACCTGGGTTTTTACAATACGGGCACAATTTACTCGGGGGGGGGGGGGGGGCGAGAGTAGGCTATACCATTATCTACCCTGTTACTAGTGAAGGACCTCGGGGTTCTTGTGGATGACAAGCTGCAGTTTACTAAGCATGTGGCAAGAATTATTGGAAAAGCTAATGCGGTGTCAATTTCGTCTAGGAAGAAGGGAGTCTTTCTCAAACTTTTTCTGGCTATGGTGCGTCACATACTAGAATGTGCCGTCGATCTTTGGAAGCCGTATCACATTAAGCGCCTTCGAGAACTTGAAAGGATTCGGCGCCATTTCACCACCATGATAGTTGGTTGTTGGAATCTGTCGTATGAACAACGTTTACGTAAACTTTGATGATTCCATCTTTGTGTTGGAGGTACTCTAAGGATGGGGTTATTACTTTCCTCAAGATTCCTTGTATGGGTGTTGGAGGAAAGTATGCCAAGTCAAGAGTTAGGCTATCTGCGGATACGGCTACAAGGGGTCACTCCAAAAAACTGGAGCACTTATTATTACCATGAGTGGGCGCAACAACCTTTTTTGGCGCGCGTCGTTTCCATCTGGAAAAGTTTGCCTAAATATGTGGTCCTGTCGTCGAGTGTTAACAATTTTAAGAACACTTTGACAATTATTTTAAGAGCCGTGAGGAGAGTGCAATTTTCTTCTACAGTGGCTTTTAATTGCTGTAGGCTGATGGTGCTTCATTTGTTGTTGTTGGCGGAGCGGAGCGAGCGACGCGTAGCCTATAACGGACACTGAATTGCAAAATATTGGCTGGTTGGTTGGTTTGTCCGTTGGTTGGTTGCACTTTTATAGTCTGGGTGGAGCCCAAACTAAAGCGCAAGATTGCCATGAAATTTTCCACGTTGTTAGATAACCCAAAAAGTATTGCTAATCTCGAATTTGCCGTAAATTGATCAATTATAATCCACGAAATTACGATTTTTCTAATTTATCGATCTAACACTCGCCATGTATATTTGGAATTCTGAATAGTTAAGGAATTCCAGCGATGCATACACTGTTCTGCTGGTGATCAAGTGAACTTTTAAAAACCGTCAAAATAAATCATCGTTGCTTCCTTATAGCTAAACGTTTTTTCGACGTAACTCAATGAAATAATAACATTTCATTATCGTATGTTAACCATTAGAGAAAGGCAGGCAAATGGAAAACACAAAAGGATTGGTTAACGACATGCATTCCATGCGCAAAACAACGCTTGGAGGAATTCACCCAACATGGCGATCAAACCAGGTGTTTACACTATCAACGGAAATCCTAAATGTGAAACCTAAAGTCGCCGCTACATCAGGAAACTGTTTATACAGAACTAAAGCATACAGCAGACAATGTGTTTACATCGCAACACGGAATAATACGATGGCTTCGTATAATAATTTCAAGATTCCTTGGTTGCTATGGAAACTCCACCAGTCTGTGGGTAACCTGTGAGCGGCGCTATCACGAATAAACTCTCAATCCAGCGTTCCAGGAAAGAATAGGCTTAACCTCGAACGCAATAGGCCTAATATCTGCTGTTATCGCTAAAAATTAGGCCTAAAAGTTCTGAACGCTTTAGAATTATTTAAATGCTATCTTCACACCCAGGCTAACATCGTTTGACCTACAATTGTGACAATTCCAACTTTAAAAAAATTAGCGTTCGCAGATGAGGTACTATGTGCCATAGGTGTGCGCTTCAGCTGTCGTCGGAGGCGGCGTAGTAATCTATTGAAACTTTTGATTATTGTAACGTACTCTCGTTACGGATGATTGTTTGGCTTTTAGTTAAATGATTCATTATTAATATTTTAACTATAGGAAAGATTCTCTACAATAATTATAAACAATGCAGGCATTTGGCGGTGCACGCTCTTTGCTAGCTTAACCACGGCGACTTAACGTGGCATTTTTAACTTTAGTTAGCGGCGATGGTAGAAATGGCTGCAAATAAAGAAACAGAAACTAAATGTTGGAGCAAACGAAAGCGTCTTAAAATTTATATGAAACGTAGCTTAGGCCTACCTAAAAAAAAATACTAAGATGTGAAGAAGACAGCTAAGAGCTTTACATCAAATGGCAAAAAGCTCAAACGTAGCCGACTGAGTATTGCACCCAGATTTTTAAGGAACATAGCAAGTATTGTAGTCATTAAAAGAGAGTAAGTACAAATTTAAAATAAATTTTTATCCGCTCTGCCTACGATATGCCCAAAGCCTGTTTCCTAGTTTCTATAAGCTGTGTTTTTATTATCTTTTCTTGACTCTCTGGTGTGGTTACGTAATGCTCATTGGGGTTATGTGACCATATTAAAGTTAAGTCAAAGTTAATTACCAGGAGTAATACCACATCGATCATTTTTTGATAATCACAATTAGTGACAATCCGTGCTGGAAAAATGCCGACTGCGTGCGCAAGTGTTTTTTTTTTATTATCAGATCGGGAATGTAATGAGTGATATTTGCTACGGCAAGACCACGTTGAAACAAAAGCAAAATGGAGGGAACTAAGGCAAAAATTACCGCAAGATGGAGGGACTAATGCGAAAACTATCGCAAGATGGAGGGACTAGAGCGAAAATTATCGCAAGATAGAGGGACTAAGGCGAAAATTACCGCAAGATGGAGGGACTAAGGCGAAAACTATCGCAAGATGGAGGGACTAGGGCGAAAATTATCGCAAGATAGAGGGATTAAGGCGAAAATTACCGCAAGATGGAGGGACTAGGGCGAAAATTATCGCAAGATAGAGGGACTAAGGCGAAAATTATCGCAAGATGGAGGGACTAAGGCGAAAATTATCGCAAGATGGAGGGATAAAGCGAAACTTATCGCAAGATGGAGCTAAGGCGAAAATTATCGTGAGATGCGGGACTAAGGCAAAAATTATCG
This sequence comes from Lithobius niger, assembly GCA_023313725.1. Lineage (NCBI taxonomy): Eukaryota > Metazoa > Arthropoda > Chilopoda > Lithobiomorpha > Lithobiidae > Lithobius > Lithobius niger. The sequence continues at coordinate 32,350 of JAHWFP010130965.1, read as the reverse complement.
GATAATCAGTGGTATTACCACGAACATTTCTCTAAAGAGTGTCTGATAGTGTTAAGGCTGTCGTATTGTAGGACTGGAAGAGAGACCCACTCGACATTGTTTTACTTCAAAAATTGAATTTTGTACGAGTTTGGTTTTCATGATGAAATAGATCATCTGGCAGATCAGCTGGTGTGTAGATCTGAGGAGGCTTTGATGCTGATTTCGATTTTAGGCCGCCCGTGCAATGAGCGGCCAGGTCGCCTGGCCAGTGGTCGTGGCGGCCAAAAAACACGGCGACGTGCCGCGTGGCCACGTCCGTTTTTCATTGAGAATTATCAATGAAAAACGGACGTGGCCACGTGATCGAGAATTATCACGTGGTGAAAAATGAACCTGGAGCAAGTATGGTCGCTCTCTGGCCGCCTGCACGCCTCCCCCCCCCTCCCCCCGAGATCCCAGTTGGCCGCTGCGGCCAATGAGAATGTTTACGGTGTATGTAGCAACGCGCACTTGGCCGCAGCGGCCAGCCTGTCGGGCGTGCAGGCGGCCAGAGAGTGACCATACTTGCTCCAGGTTCATTTTTCACCACGTGATCGAGAATTATCAATGAAAAACGGACGTGGCCGCGCGGCACATCGCTGTGTTTTTCGCCCGCCACGACCACTGGCCGCTCAGTGCGCGGACGGCCTTATTCTGATTTCACACTACTAAATTCGTCTCGCGCTCGGTGCGCGCTCACCATTTCACACTACTAAATTCGTCTCGGGCCAGCGCGTGCCGGCCGCTTATTTGCGAGCCAACTTGGCCGCTACAGCATAGCGGGCTGGCGCGCGCCGGCCGCTTATTTGCGAGCCAACTTGGTCGCTACAGCAAAGCGGGCTGGCGCGCGCCGGGGTGGGGGGGGATTATCTTCGCGTATTACCTGTCTACCCGCACAAAAGACCTTTCTTCCTCGTCCTGCTCCCCTTCTCAGTCCTATTGTTGTGGGATAAGGATTGCACGACTCATCCCTTCGCTAGATGCAGAAAACACGGCCGCTATGAATATTTAAACGTGAAATCCGAAACGAGCTGCCCAGGGCTGGCTCTCATTCGGCGCGCGC
>JAHWFP010130965.1:298-10840 GCA_023313725.1 Lithobius niger | reverse complement strand
CAGTTTAGCTGCAATTCTAAAAGTAACACGAATTAATAAACAAAAACCGAACGTTAAATGTTTACAGTAAGGGTCTAAAAGTCAAAACCTAGAAGGAACACGGACAAGCTTTGACAGTCAGGGTCTAGGCGTAAAATTTTGTAAGAGGCTGGTAAGCATTAGACCCTTACTACTCGGTGGTCAGAAATACATACATTTTGACGAAAAAGTGGAAATCCTCCTACAATGACCCATGTGATGATCCAGTGGTATACTGGTATACGTTTCCGGCTTTGCTTTATGTTGAAAATTATTTTTCGATTTAGTAACATGGCAGGGTATTCGCAGCAGAGAGCATTACTGGTTATCCTCTACCGTAAATCTACGAAATTTAATTAAAATTTCTAAAGCATCAAAAGACAAAATGCCAAACTTCACAAGAAAATTATGTTCTTAAAGTTCCATAACAATATTCTAAGAACAAAGAAAACCGGCTACAACCGTTCATACACACGTTCTGTTCAATAGACTAAAACTAAGCTAACCAACGGGTAGTAAGGGTCTAATGCTAATTTACCAGCCTCTTAAAAAATTTTACACCTAGACCCAGACAGTCAAAGCTTGTCCGTTTTCCTTCTAGATTTTGACTTTTAGACCCTTACTCTAAACATTTAACGGTTTTTGTTTATTAATATAACTATAGACAGCAAAAGCATTGCATGCCTGTATTCCTCAAGTGAAGAGCTAAGAAAACAATTTTATCGAATCGAATTTCCATGCGTTGACGATCGATGTGAGACGGTGAAACATTTGGAAATAATTCGATCGTTAACGAATTTTGGTGGGGGCGGGTGATGCTTTGGTGTGTTGTAGAATAATTTCCTTTCAAAATGTCACACTTATTTTCTGTTATGAAAAACAGTCGCACTGTTTTTTTTTAATTCTTTACATTTTATTAATTACTAAGGCTGCATCAACCAATACCAATACTGGATCGGTTTTGGTAACTTCCGTTGAAATATCAGTAACTCGGGAACCGTTCGAGATTACAACATGCGGTTTGCGGCATCTTCCAAGATATATTTTAACTGTTATTTACGATTTTTAACTTTTTTTTTTAATTTCAATGATTTTGGACTCTTGAAGAAAACTGCGTGATTGATCAACAATTATTGGGGATCATGCTTTGGGTAGTCGTATTGTTATGCCATTCTCGGCAAAATTCTCAAAACTGGTTCGATATCGGATCGGTAAAGTTGGTATCAGTTCATGCAACCTCGTTGATTACGTCACAAGAATTGCGAGTATTTAAAAACAAGGTTTTATTTAGCCAGAAAAGTCGCACCATTCGAACCATGTTGGATCCACCCCTGGCTCTTTGTGGAAAGACTCCACCCCCCACCCCCCACCCAACCCTAGAAGTTCTTCAAATAAAATGAAGTCTTCACCTAATTTTGAGTTATTGCATTGATCAAGTTCGGGGTATTGCAACGTTCGCCGTATGCCTTCGATGGAACTTCGTCTGTTTTAGGCGAAAGAAATGTGGGGTGGAATCCGGAAGCGGGTTGTTGTGGTGGGTGTGCTGATCCGCATTGGTAGGTAGGCAAGCTCGTTCCGGAAGTGAAGGCCTCGGGCAAGTTGACCCAGAAATAAAAAGCGGATGACCTACGTTTACTATCTACGGCCGTGAAGGTTAGCCTAAACGAGTCCCTCTTCATGTTTTGGCAGGGTGGGATAATAAGATAGGAGGGCATCCGTTGGGTGTACCCAATTTAGAATAAGGTCAGTAAAGATCTAATTGTATCTGACTTCCCCCATTCCTTCTCCACCTGCCTTGCTGTCAACCCACCTGTGGGGAATAAAAGCCTGGAAAACAATACGGAGGGGGGGGGGGGGGGGAATGTCCACCAAAAATTGACCAATTTTGACGGCGATTTTCCGTTTTGAAGAATTTCATTTGGCAGAACATGAAACGGTTGACGAAAAAACGGGACTTCCCGTTTTTTTTGCAGAATCCTCTTTCGCCGAATCAAAATATTCTGTAAATGTTTAGTATTGGAGAAGTTAAAGATGCTTTCCTACTTGGAAGAAATTTGCGATTAGTTGCGGCTTCTGATGTTACATGTTTAACTGCGGCGAGTGCGGTAGCGCGGTCGAAGCACGTAATTTGAAAGAAAAAATATTGGGCGAAACAGGAATTCCCATTTTGCAGAAATCTCTATTAAATCCCTTTTGTTTTCATTCCCGTTTTGCAGAAAGAAGTAACGAAAGTTGCCTCTTGGTAAAACTCCTTACTCTCCCTGGTGAAATTCCAGCCAACCGACCTGTAATCCAACACCACACACACACGAAAAACACAGCAAAAAATCGATAAGACATTTTTTTGATCCGGTGGTTTATTCTTTCCGCTCACGGAGCCCTGCATTTAGAAGAAACAAACAGGCTTGATATTGTCGGGTAGTGCCATGGTCGATCAGCTTAGATCATTGGAAGACCTGGGCGTGATCAGTTTTGACTCCCGGCCACATGACACGTAATTTTTTTCTCCGTCTAATGGCCGCCCACTGATCTCCCCGGACGCTACGACGGGTGTTAGTTTGTGGTAAATTTATTGATCAAGTTATTCAACCTGGTGTCAGCCACCAGGTTGAATAACTTGACACACTGATCTTGATGTGAACTCGTTTTGTTCGGGTCTCTCTTTTGCACCATGGCAGCAAGTTTGTGAATTATGGCAACGATAGAGTTGCTTGCTGCACTTTACGATGTAATTCAAAGTTTAATTGGTTGGCCCTTAAAGCCAGTTTGACCTAGTGCTCCCTGGATTACTAGTTGTATTAACTTAACAGAACTGGTAAACCTGGGAGCGAGCACTTGGTCAATTTGGGTTTAAGGGAGTAAGTCACTATCCATTAAACTTAGTATTAAGCAACCTTCACGAATGTGAATTGTGTGGCACTCGCCATTGACCATTACCTCCTCGCCATGTTGAAACAATTTTAGAAGTTGTGCTACTACTTAATGCTTAAAGATTAGACAGTTAGACTAATGCAAACAATATTTAAAAATATTGTGTGCTTTAGTCTAACTCTAATCAACTGAAGTGGCTAGCTACAATGTTGCACACTTGGTTGGAGAGCTCTTTTAATTCTGCATGCAACGCCACAAACCGCTTGTTTCTAGCTAATACGGTTCACGAGATATGACAATTTAAGCATCAAGGTTTGTTAATCAGTCGCCATTTTGGCGAGTAGCTCTAAAAACCAAGTCGCCAACTGCTGAATTTTCTTCGCCGTTTGACGAGTGGCGACCGACATTGGTGGTGAAGGTGGGTATTAAGTCATTCGGAGAAAACTACATACAAGCTCAAGATGTGTTCAGTAAAACGTAAAATCCGCTTTAATAAGACGGAAAAACCAGTCTACTGGAAAAAAAATATACAGAACTTAGTAAAAAAAATAATAAACTTGTATAATGAAAAAAATGAGTAGTTTCCATGATCGCGGCAATGATGAGATGTGGATTAGCTCCATCTTTAGTAATTTGGTGTAATCTTGGGACGAATTCATCCCGGCCGGCGGGGGGGGGGGGGGGGGGAGACAATTTTCTACTGGTCACCACGCTCACATATATTTTATCTGGATAGGACGGATGTTAATGTTATCGTTGTATCTTAGTGAGCGATAGACTAGCGTGTGTTTTAATTTTTTTTCAATTAAAAAAAAATCGTTAAATTCTAACTGCTCATGCTGCAGCTGTCCGTAATAGGCCTAAAAATTCTAATTTGAACGCTATTATGAACCCCACAATACAAATACACCACAAGCCTGCAAATAAAATAGGTTTAAAAAAAATAACAAAATCACTGTCTGCTTTTCTATTGATTGCTAAAAGTATCGTTAGTACAATTTGCGATTTTAGTTGCCGTTTGATTATGTGATTGAATGCCTACCCTTTAAACCATTATGTCTGGCAGGCTACATTATTTAACTTTGTACTGGCCGATCAATTATTCCACGAGATTATTATTATTATTATTACTACATTTCAATCAATATTGGATTTTTTAATGTGTTTTAATGCGTCGTCAGGATTTTACTCACAGAAAGGGAATCCAGAATATGGGAGGGGGGTTCCTACCAAAAAACGTGCCCGCAATTTAGGGCACGTTTTTTGGTAGGCATGCAAGCTTTTTAAAAAAAACTGATCCCTTTTACTCGTTAATCGTGAAACCTTTTTGTTTCATTAGGCTAATAGTTTAATTAAAATTTGTATAGAATGAGTGTAAGGGCTTTGGCCTTGGGGGGGGGGGGGAGACAAATCCGAAAGGTAACGGAAACGGGTTTGCATCTGTGTTTGTTTATCACTCATCGAGCCCACTTGCATTTCGTCCATTTGTTTAAAGATCTACAATTTCGTATTATTAAAATTAAGGCCTATAAGTCCCCAAAAGAGCCGTTGTCCACAATTTTTTCCCTTCCTTTTAGAGGACAATTCGTCACAAACCAAAAGAGAATGCTACGGACAACGCCTCAATTACCTACGTCTAAAATGTTGCATAAATTTACGATGAAACTGTTATTAAAAAAAAAAACAAATACCCAGGTTGGTACTTCGATTGTGATGTAATCATCGTGCGTATTAATCTCACGTCAACATATGTCGTTGTTGGTTGTGCGTAAGGAGATTCTGTAGCGATTACATAATGTGGACGTTGCTAGAAAATTACGAACCATTTGCCGACATTCCTTTCCTTTGGTACGTCTCCAGGGTTTGAAAAAAAAAACATTTTTCTGAAAAACCAAACCCATGTGGATATTTTCGAGTTTTACTGGGTTTCATCGTTTATCATTTTTTTTCTGGTTCTACTGGTTTTTTTTTTCGAGTTTTGAGTTTTACTGGTTTTTTTCTGGTGTTACTGTTTTTTTGGGTTTTACTGGTTTTTTTCGAGTTTACTGTTTTTTTCTGGTTTGACTGTTTTTTTCTGGTTTTACTGGTTTTTTTTTTTCTGGTTTTACGGTTACCTGTTTTTTTTCCCCCAGGTTTTATCGTATTTTTTCCCGCGTTTTACTGTGCTTTATGGAGACTAACTGGGGTTTCTGTTTTAGTTCAAAAGGGAACGTTCACAAATTACGTAACTTTTTATTCTGTCAATTCAGACCCCACCACCCCATTTGTAGCACAAGTGTAACACTTAGCATGAACCCCCCCCCCTTAAAAATAAAGTAACATTTTCGTACCCCTCCCCCTTTTTTATGAGCTTTTTTTATAAGCTGTACTTAAATGACCATTAGTTTTGAAAAAAAAATGTTAAATCATAATCAGCAGTTTAGCTAAAAGAATTTAGGTAAATAACTTGGGTAAGAAATTTACGAAAATTAGTGTTTTACGTAACACTTTGTCATACTACCCCCACCCTCTCCCTCATAACGCGTGGTAACACATTTACTCAAACCCCCCCCGGCGTTACGTAATTTGTGAACGCTCCCTGAGTGTTTTACAGGTACGTCACTTCTGGTTGTTGGAACCAACTTCTTGTTGACGTGGCATTTTACTACACACATCTGCACGGTAGTGGAGTTGAGTCTAATACACAATTAAAAAAAAAAAGTACTGATATCGTATCAAAAACCAAAACTGGTAAAAAAAAGCCGCCAAGTTCCGAATGGTTCGGCCTTTCAAAGGAGTGATATTAACACACAAAACATTCGCCAACTTAATCGCACCGAATATTACTTTGGATGTTAAATGAAAACTTGAATGTTCTCATTTTCATTAACCTTCGAACTATTAAGCGGTGCGATTAACTTGGCGAATGTTTTGGTATGTGATATCACTCCTTTGAAGGGCTGAACCATTCGGAACTTGGCGGCGTCACTTACCAGTTTTGGTTTTTGATATAATAATATCACCATTGTACTTGTAATGAACCACTGTTTAACAAAAACCATTCCTGACAAATTTGTTAAATGGCTTGAAAATGATTGATAATTTATTAGAAAAGGTGATATTGATAGGTTAACTGTTGCTTGCTTGTGTTTACGATCTAGCTACAGGCTAGATGATTTATGATACAAATAGATAAAATAGTAGTTTTTTGTCAACTGGGTTGGATCTTGTACGTCAGTCTCCACTCAACCCGTTCGAATGTCAGTCCACGCAGCAATAAACACTTTTGTCCGTAGAACTCAAGAGTTCTTACCATTTCTATTCGCCACATGACGAATAAAACTTGTATGGCACATTGTTTTTTTTCTTCAAATTTGCGCATTTATTGCATTGGACAACACAGTTTGTACCTTGGTTATCAGCAGACACTCCCGTCCGTGGGTGTGGGCATTGTGCTTTGCTTGCGTCCGGGTCAGGGTCAAGAAGTTCTTCCTCCCCCCTCCCCCTCCTCCTCCTCCTCAATCTTCGTTCGGTCTATTGTTTGACAGGTCGAACTCCTCGACGAACTCCAGACCGAACTCCTCAAACTACTGAACCGAATTTGGTAAAATTTTGTATGCCCAAGAAGTACAACTCGGGAGTGACCCTTTTTTTTTTTCAGGTCGAAAATCGGGCATATTTTGGGCCGGAAATTAAGGGAAAACTATCGAAAATTATTGGAAACCGGTTTTGTTTGAGTGTTGGGCTGGGTTGGTTGGTTGACATTTTAATACGAGCATTTATTTCGCCCCTTAAATTAGAAGAAGAAAAAAACAAATACTGAAACAATGCAGAACTCCTAATAAGCTCTAAAAACAAATCTACCCGATCAAACACAAACTGCCTTCAAGTTTTTATAGTTGTAGGCGCGTATTGGATTTCACATTGAATAATGCGATTTACAAAAAAAACAAAAAAAAAACAAAGAATACGACCAATTTAAGGATCAATAACTCTAGTTCACGACAAAACATACAACCGCTTTATCGATCAACGGAAAATAGTTTTGTAGTTGAGAATAAAATTTTTAAAAACGATTCCGGAAATTTGTGGAGGATACAGTACAAAAATGAAAAGAGTGGGAGGAATGAAAAAAGTAAAGGAAGTGTGACGGAGTGGGGAGGATCAACAATGAAGGTGCTGCTGCCACCCCCCCCCTCTCCCAGGGTTCGCACAAGGTGCTTGAAGTGCTTGAATTTGTTAAGAAAACTTTCCAGGCCTTGAATTCCTTGAAATTATCGGTTATATCCTTTGAAATCCCTTGCATCATTTGCCGCAAAATGTTGTAAGCTTCTCTTTTAAATTTTGAGTGTTCCACACCTTTTAATGATTAATGTTTACCAGGCTGTTTAAAAAAAAAAGCTGCAGAAAAACGTCTGGGGAAAAAAGCTGATGGGAAAAATGCCGAAGGACAGAAAACGTTTAGCGGTAAAACTCCTTAATCTGCCTGGTGAAATTCGAGCCAGGGCAACTGACCTACCTAATCCAGCTTGTAACAATAACAACCGCACGAGTTTTTTTCCCCTCTGGCTTTTTTTTTTCCCCGCCCATGACTAAAACGTGAAAGTTTTATTGTTTTGGGCAGATGTCGGCTCTTCAACGGTAAAACTCGGCCCAATTTGAAGCTGAGCATCCTTACTTGAGCAAGTTTTTTGATTAATAAAGGTTCGTGAAAAGAACTGCATTGGTCCTGGAAAAGTACTTGAAAAATTATGTTGGTTTTTGAAGAAAATCCTTGATTTTTTTACGTCTAATCTTGTACGAACCCTGGGGGGGCGGGCGGCCCACCTCTTCCCAGATAATATAATCTCAGGCTCTGCTCCTGTATGTTAAAATGTAATGGCGGCGACAGCATACCTCTGTCCTCTATAACAATGACGGTAACGATGCAATTCTATCAATACATGTGGATCAGGCTGAGAGCAGCTGTTCCTGTCCCCCCCCCCCAGCCATCCCGTCATGTATCTCCTCCCAGTGCAATCCATATGTATTCACTGAACAAAAAAAAAAGCCTTAGCACTCATAATATCCCAACTGAACTCACAGCTGTGAAGTTACACAAGCAAAAAATGGATTAGAGTTCATGCGAACGAACCAAACTATAATTTTAACTCCCAATTCCAGTGAACAAGGATTGTTCTTACTCGCTGATAATGTCAGAAAGTGAAAACAATTTGTGTTTGGTGTACTGATGTACTTGGTATGGAGGCTGGTATGTCACAATCCTTGTTCCCTGGAATTGGAGTTCGAATTACAGTTCGTTTCGTTTGAGTGAACCGTAATCCGTTTTTTTTATGTGTTCCTTCACAGCTGAGGGTTCCATGGCGATACAAGCCCTAATGCTTTTTTTCCCCCTAATAGCAAATCTATATTTTGTTTAGGTATTTTGTTGGCTTTTTTTTGCTTCCTTTTTATTGGCATTGGCTCCGTCTGAATTATTACGTGTATGTCCATTCTCCGCCCAATTGTTTGTAAAAAAAAAAAAAAAAAAAAAGTTAGAAATACTACATATTTATGGTCATACTTCGTCCATGCTTTGTCCCATTACTTGATGGGTACGTACTAGCGTATGTCTAGATTTAGCGTGTATCCGCTCATTCTTAGTCGATTCATAGATGATTCTACATTGTTGCAGGCAGTATAAAACTGAAAGATTTGGGGCAAAACCAGGATTGTTTCATTTTTTCCCCCTACTAATGAATTAACCTTTTCATTTCATTTCATTTACTAGCATCGTAACCGGCTTAGCCCGGGGATTTGTTTGACCCGTGGTTGTTTCCCAGTATTTGCTCGGTGCTGCCAGATCGTTCACCGCAACAGTCAATTTTTCTTTGTGTAAAACTCCCCCTTTTCGTCAATCCTCTCCCTCCGCAAAGCAATATCGTAATCAAATAGTGGCTGTAACATAAGCACTGCCCCACCAACGGGCATTCCCCGTTCAGGCCCCTTCCCACTCCCACTAGCGTGCGAAAAATAACTGTCCTTCGTACGTGACGTCATTTAAGACATGCCTTTGCGATGACCGCGCAGAGCAAATTGTTAGTCGAGGCAACAATGGGCCAATTTCAACTTCTTTTCAGGGCAACAACGTCCCAGTTTCAACTTCATGCCAAAGAATTGACACACTGGCACCTTTTCATTGTTCCCCTTCCGGGTGCCGTTGCGTTTGCTTCTTTTCTGCTATGAGACTTTAGTTTATAATGTGAGAAGATTCTCAGAAGCCGGGTCCTTAACCGAGCGCTCCTATGTACAAATGCTACTAATTAGCCTTTTATTTCGTTGGCCGACAATGTTACTTTCCCTGCGCTCTGGTGCGCCTCGTCTCCATTGTTGAACCATTGTTGCATGTTGCAGCATTTTAATATTTTGACATTGTTAACCTCTCCTGGCATTTACAGGAGGAGAAGCGCCGTGTGGTGCCTCGTGCCCATGTCGATTGTGGTATGTCAAAGATCCTGGGGTTTCAGCTTGGATTTCTCCAGCTAAATTGTCCCTCTCATCGTCGTGGGGCAGATAACCCAGTTTGGGTTCGTGCTCCCTAAAAACAAACAACAACATGGTGATTAAGTCTCGTCCTCGACTGCCCCCTGGTATTTTCAGGAGAAGGGCCCTGTGGAGCCTCGAGCTCATGTTGATTGTGGCATGTCAAGATCCTGGGTTTTAAGCTTGGATTTCTCCAGCTAGACTAGAACCAGTAGGCGTACTGCTTCCACACCGTCTATAAAATTCCTGTCCTGCTCAGCACGTGCTGGTCCAGGCTTGAGCAAGAGAGAGCCTAAAACATCTGTTTCTGACTTGCCATGGGAGTAGATGCACGATACGAAAATTTTTTATCCCGATAAAAATTTTTTAAATCATCGCGATAATCTATAATATCTCGATAAAACAAAATTTTAAGGCTGGAAGAACCATTTTAATTTTGTTAATTAAAAAAAAACCCGTAGCTGAAGCCTACCGTGCAACCTTCACGAATGGCACGAATGGCCAGTTGACATAAAAATGCACTTTTCATTGTCAATTGCTTCCTGACCATGTAAAAAAAAAAAAAAGAACTAGCAGTTGTGCTGCTACTTGATGCTTAAATATTGTTTGCGTTAAACTAACTCTCCATATCAGCTAAAGTAGCTAGCAAGTAGCAACAGTATTGTACACTTGGTTGAAGAGCCCTTGTAATTCTGCACGCAATGCCACAAACCGCTTGTTTCTAGCTATTACGGTTTCCGAGATATGACAATTTAAGCATCGGGGTTTGCTGGATGATTCGATAAACCAGAAAAAGTTCGATACGATACTCTACAACAAATTTCATCGCGATATTATCGAATTATCTATAATCGTGCCACCCCTACGCTGAGGCGTAGTCAAAATAAGACAGAAAATTGGGGAACATCATTTATGTACCGCCCATTCCAATATACCCACTCACCATCAAGTTAAGTACCCACGGATAACCTAATTTTTGTAATTCATTCACAGTGAACAGCCTATTGTTGTGCGACACGTTGAGAATAGCGTTTGCAGCGACAGAAGAAAATTTCGTGCGAAGCTATGCGTAACTACGTGCTTACAAGGTCAACATTGCAGCAATCGTGTGGTTGGTGTTGCGTTAAGGACGAATATTGAAGTCTTTTTTTT
>JAHWFP010130963.1:12998-51656 GCA_023313725.1 Lithobius niger | reverse complement strand
CTAACCGGCTGAAGGAACTGATTCCACTACATGACAATAGAAATTCCTGAAGTACACAGCACCCGACTAAGGGAGAAGATACTTGCCCACTTCACTGATATGAGTGCAGAGAAATCTGGCAGAGAGTATCTTCTATTCAGTGAAGGCATCGTTGGTGATTCCTTGCGTTTGTCTTGTGATAGCTACAATGAAGAAGCTGTGTCTGCTGCTAATGTCGCAAAGATTTTTCGGAAAAGTGTAATCAGCTCGAGTACCACTTTCACAGGTCAATTTAAGGAAAACTGTCAATTACGTGCTGTTGACCCTCTCCTTCTATCCTTTGAAAATGCATTGCTGTACGGACCAAATACACGGAATGGCTTACCACCATCACAGCAAGCTCTCACTATCTGCCAGATGATAGCATTCAATGTACAGTCTGAAGGTACGATGCAAACTAATAGGAACAGACTTGACCGGGAACCTCCCTTGCCAATTTATCTGGCAATGCATGTACATGCCAAGACAAGGAAGCGAGAAATTGTAGATATGCTTCATGATGTTGGATTGTCAATTTCATATGACAGGCTGTTGCGAATATCATCATCTCTATGCAATGCCACAGTTTGTCGCTACGATGAGGAACATGTCATGTGCCCTCCAAATCTGAGGATAGGGTTGTTTACAACGTCTGGATTTGACAATGTTGACTACAATCCTACCAGCACGACTAGTGAGGACTCATTCCATGGTACCAGTATTTCGCTCTTCCAGCATTCGACAGCTGGCCCAACAGGGTGTGCTAGGCAACATATAACTTATCAGAATAGCTCCTCAAAATCTGTCCCTGCAATACCTCAAGAGTATGAAAATGTTCCACCTGCATACTTACTGGCTAAAGAGCCAATTGTTCCTGCTAATACTGTCAATCTGGGGTCCATGACAGTTGCAAACAAAGTTTCGAAGGAGGAACTGAAGGATGTCAAGTGGCTCCAAAACTCACTTGACGAACATGGGAAATACAAAATATCATGGTGGGCATTTCATGCAGAGGAAGAGGAAAGAGATATGGAGAAATCTATAGTTGCACTTCTTCCATTGTTTCACGAAGATTCAAAATCGGTGGCGATGCTAAAGCATGGGATGGACATCATACAGGAATCAATAAGTTTCCTCAATCTAGGACAACTACCAGTTATCACGCTGGATCAGCCACTGTATGCCTTAGCCAAAACGATTCAATGGAATTTCCCAGAATCATATGGTGAGAAGAAGTTCTTCATTGTGTTTGGTTCGTTACACATTGAGCAAGACATTGACAGGGCTTTGGGGAAATACTTACAAAAAGTGGATGGACAGAAGCATTGGTGAAAGCAAATGTTGCTACATCTGGAATTGCTGAATCTTACATTACAGTGTCGAACATCGCTAAGACAAGATTGGTACATCAGATTACTGTGCTAGCGTTGTATCAACTCATGTGCGACGCCTACAACGAAGAGATAGATTGTAAGGTTGACGGTGCAATCGACTTTGACAGTTGGAGAGCTAGTAAAGCTGCAGAAATCCATATGTTCAAGTACTGGAGTACTTGTCTGGACCTGGAACTCCTTATGCTCCTGTTTGTGAGGGCACACAGAACGGCAAACTATTGAGCTATACGCTGAGTCACTCAAATTGTTAATTCCATGGTTCTTCGCTCTGGATTTACACAATTATGCCAGATGGCTTCCTGTCTATCTTAGAGACCTTCTTGAACTGCCACAAGCCCATCCGGACATTTATGAAGCTTTCAAGCGAGGTTTGTTTGTGGTGAACAAGACTAACAGACCTTTCTCTTCAATTGGACTTGATCAGGCTCATGAACAGAACAACGCTGTGGTCAAGGCAGAAGGAGGCGCAGTAGGTTTTCTGCTCAATCCATCAGCTCTTCGCAGGTGGATGCTGGCGGGTCCAGAGATTTCCAGATTGCTGACTGATTTCGAACATTCTTCAAATAAAGACATTATTGAAGTTTCAACACTCCACCACGAGCAACGAAGGTTGTTGCGCTGAAGGAAGCATTCTTGGAATTAGGAAATCCATTTACTGAATCAGGCAAGGAACTTTTCTCACTTGATGGGGCTGATACACTGGACGAACAATGCGTGCAGAACGTGATGACAATTCAAAAGATTGGGAATGAGAAATTTCAGTTGTACATTGATGCACGGGTTTTTTAAAGGAATGTGTCCATTTACTCACGCATTGCTAAGAACAATTTGAAGCTATTTGGATGCCCAAAGTAGACACCGAAAGGAAATTTCACAGTGAAAGCCCTCAAGAATGAAGTCGATTTGTTTTCGAAACTTTTTATCATATCAATGAACAGAGATTTGGATCTTGATCAGTTTTTCTCCTATGAAAACCAGCCCTGGCCTCCTTCCATCTCACTTAATGGAGAAATGCGAACTGGACACAAGGCAACCCTTGTCGCAAGTTTAATCAAGTTACTGCAACCTGGTGTAGGTATGGCATTGGAACAGGACACAGAGGATGATTTGGAGGATCTAGATATACATGAGGACAGTGAAGAATTAGATGAAGAATTAGTTGAAGTTATAGATGAAGTTGTCGATCATCAAGCAACTAAGTCGGTATCTACACCCACAGTTCAACAGAATCAAGGTGATGGCATATTTGATGCTATCATCTATGATGGCTCTGCTCTTGTGCACATTCTACATCCACAGTCAAAAAAGACATTCTCCGAGTATTCTGATTTGGTTTGGCAAGACCATATTAAGAAAGATGCAACGAAGCACAGAGCGCAGCGCATTGATATTGTGTGGGATACATACAACCCACTAAGCACAAAATCACATACCAGAGACAGTAGAGGCTCAGGGTCTTGGAAGCAGGTGAGGCATAACTGCAAACTAACAAATAACTGGATGAATTTCCTAAGGAATTCTCAGACAAGACTGAACTATTTGCATTACTAGCTCAAGATACAGTATCCTCTCTTAGGTTTGAAGGTATCGAGGTCATATCTACACTTGGTACTAATGTTATTGCAAACACTGCTACAGATTATAATACTCTTCAACCGTGCAATCATGAGGAAGCAGATTCCCGAATCTTCGTTCACGTTAACCATGCTGTTATTAATGGTATTAATAACATCTGTATTAGAACGGTTGATACCAATGTTGTAGTGCTGGCAGTTTCATTCTTCTACGACTTGAATAAAAAAGGACTAAAAACCCTGTGGATTCATTATGGGTCAGGAAAGCATTTCAAGGTTTTACCTATTCATCAGATGGCTCAAACTATTGGAGAAGAGAAATCTATCGCACTTAGAGGGTTTCACACATTCACTGGCTGTAATACCACTTCCTACTTCAGTGGCCGCGGAAAACCAACTATGTGGAGCAGGTGGCAGGCATTCCCCGAAGTGACACAAGCCTTCTACTATCTGTCTTTCCCACACCAAGCCATTCCAGACTGTGTCTTTAATCTCCTTCAACGCTTCATCGTTCTCTGTTATTCTGCAACCAGTGAGATTAACAGTGTAAATGAAGCTCGCAAAGACTTATTCACGTCCTTGAACAGGACCATGACAAACATTCCACCAACAGCTGCAGCACTAATGGAACATTCACTAAGATCAGGTTTCCAAAGTGGACACATCTGGGGTCAAGCTTTGAGCACCCACATGAATTTGCCATCAATGGAAGAAAGTGGATGGTTGGTACACGGAAACTCCTACGTTCCTCGATGGTCCGCACTTCCAGAAGTTTCCCAGGCACTATAAAACTTTTTGACCTGCAAGTGCAAGAAGGCTGCCAGAAATTGTGTAAATGCAAGAAAAATAATATAAGCTGCAGTCTAATGTGTTTCTGTAAAGGAGAATGCCAGAGCTGAGAGATGACAATATGTTGCACTTTTCAGTGTACGAAATGTGTTTTCCTGCATTTTCTGAAATTTATTATTGCAAAATATTTTCGCTTAATCCTAATGTAACTTAACCTACTTATTACTTAAGTAAGGTGTTTGTTACTTATGTCAATCATTACATTACTTATGGTTTAAAAAAAAAACAATAAATGTTAGCAAATATCATTTTTTTTTAACTTGCGGCCAACCTGTTAGTCGATTTCCGGTTTGGTAAAAAGGAATTAGTCACTCTATATATTAACCAAATTTATATACGACCTTTCCATCCATTTCCTATCAAGAATGAACTTGTATATCACATAAATTATATGTTGGAAGTTGCTGCTACCATATTAAAACCATCGGAAATTGCGGATTTTTAGGCTTAACTTTGAGGATGGCTGGTGCCTAAACCGGAAGTGATATCGAATGCCTCTTAATCTTAAAATGCTAACCAAGACATACCCTTTCACTCCTCCAAGTTATATACTTCTATCACAAAGTGCAGTTTTCTAGGCTCTAGCCGCATTACTAGTCAGTTTACGTGAAACGTAAAGACAGGGGTGTTCATCTTCTCCAAACACTTGTGACAAAACACAACCCATACCACGATCTGAACAATCACACTGCAAAATAAATTGTTGCGTGAAGTCGGGCGCTCTTAGGACCGGAAACGTCACTAACGAGCTTTTCAATGTGTCAAAAGCAGCTTGCTTTGACTCATCCCAAATGACGGGATCGGGTGCATCCTTTTTCAAGGAGTCTGTGAGACAGGCACAAATTTCAGAATAGTGAGGGATATATCTTTGATAGTATCCAACCAAACCGAGAAAGGAACGGACATCTTTCTTAGTTTGTGGTCGTGCAAATTTCTGCACGGCCAAGACCTTCACCTCGGAGGGTGTACGAGATCCACTGCCCACTTCATGGCCAAGGAATGTAGCTTTGCTGCAAGCGACCTGCGATTTCTTGGCGTTCACCGTCAATCCGGCCTTCTTGACAGCAGAGAGAAAATTGTGGATGTTTTCAAGATGCTGTGGCCACGTTTCGGCCCCGATCGCAGTGTCGTCTTGAAAAGGAGTGACATATTCTTCCATGCCACGTGTGACATTGTCCATGAGCTTTTGAAAGCAGAATGGAGCGTTTTTCATCCCCATGTTCATCATCAGGGGGGCAAACTTCCCAATGGGAGTTGTGATGGTGGCGGCCATCGAAGCCTGCGGCGTCAAGCGCACTTGCCAAAAACCACGGTTGAGATCAAAAATAGAAATAAACTTCCACTTAGCTGCACGCTCAATACATTCCTCAATGTTGGGAATTGGGTAATCTTTGGTTACCGTATTGTTGTTTAGCTCCCTGTAGTCAGCTACAGGACGTGGGCTGGCGTCTTCTTTTTGTACGATGATCATGGGTGAACCGGTTTCCACGATTAAGCCCAAGTCAAGCATACGCTTGATTTCTGTGACGATCAAATCCCTTTCGAATTTCGCGTGGCGATAATACTTACAGGGTTTGACTTTGGAGTCGACTAATTCAACGTCGTGTGTGACAAGATCAGTGCGTCCTGGTAAAGTAGAGAAAACACCGTCTACCTTTTCGAACACCTCAAGGAGGTCGTTCTTCTGCAATTCCGTTAAATTGCCTGTCTTTTTGAAAAGACTCATGGCGGCCTTAGCAGTAAGGTGGCCATCACCAGGCTGACCTGTCCAAACATGGTCGGTGTGAGGAAGCTCACGTTCGTCATTATAAGAATGATTGCTTGACCCCTCCCTAGGCAGATAGGGTTTGAGAAGGTTTACATGATATATGGTTTCCTTTTGTAAACCAAACGATTTTTTTACAAGATAATTAGTATCTGATAATCGTTTCAACACTTCACAGGGTCCATCCCAATAAATATCTAACTTATTGGTGCGGGCGGGTTTAAGGACTAGAACCTTGTCACCGATTTTGAACTTGCGTTCAACTGCCTTGATATCATAGTATGATTTATTTTTTTGTTGACTACGAGTGATGTTCTCCTGAGAGAGCTCACGAGAATACTGGAATCTCTGGAGCAAGTCCAAGATGTATTCTAAAACTGAGGGGTGAACGTCGGGTTCAATCCAATGGCTTTTCACCAACTCCAGTGGGCCTTTGAGGTTGCGTCCATAGACTAACTCGGCTGGAGTGAAGCCAGTGCTCTCATGTGGAGCAGTTCTCAGGGCAAACATTGCACCTGGCAGGCACCTCTCCCAATCGTGGGGATGCTCATAACAGACAGCTCTCAGCACCGCCTTGAGCGTCCTGTGGAAACGTTCCACGCTGTTAGATTGCGGGTGGTTTACACTGGAATTAACGCACTTTATACCGCACTTTTCTAAGAAAAGAGTTGTAAGTTCCGATATGAAACAAGAGCCTAGGTCGCTCTGGAGCTCGGCTGGAAAGCCTAACCTAGAAAACACAAGGAGGAGCGCATCTACAACGCTCTGGCTGTTGGCCTCTTTGAGGGGCACGGCCTCGGGAAACTTTGTTGCCGGATCGAGTAAAGACAAGATATACTTGTAACCAGCCTTACTAGCAGGCTTGATGGGGCCTACGATATCGATTACGTATCGGTTGAACGGCTCGTCATCCATGGGCACTAGCACCATAGGGGCAACAAACTTCTGCCCAGATTTTCCATTTTTCTGGCAGGTTAAACATGTGGATACAAAATTGTCAATGTCAGTAAAACAATGCGGCCAGTAAAAATTAGTCAACACTCTATCCTTTGTTTTGGATCGGCCTAGATGCCCAGCCCATGCATTCGCATGTGCGGTGTTCAAGACTAAATTTCTACACTCCTTCGGAAGCACTAGTTGTTTCTTGATTAACGGTCTTCCTGAAGGTCGAAAGGGCTTACGGAAAAGTAATCCTTCCTCGATGAAAAACTGCTTGTTTTCATCCTGCTGGTCCAGCGGGAGCTCAGCAGTTTGCCAGCATGATTTTAAAGTTGGGCAGTCTAACTGCAACTTGGCAAATTCAGGCTTGTCAACACTCAGTAATTTATTTAACTGATCTGACTGGGGACCTAAAATAGCTGAATCTAAGCTATCAACCTTAGGAGAAACGAAACCTTCCTGGGAAGGGGAAACTACACTAGAAATAGAATCACTATCTGAGTCGTCTTCACTCTCAGATTCGATCTCACGATATTTGGGTTTAGATATCGGGAGCTGCTGTTCCATACGAGTTTGGGAACGACTAATGGCATTAGAGTAAGGGGGCAGGGCCTTTAAACCTTTTTCCTCTAATACAGTTTGCGAGGGCACTCCCAAAAGCATTTGGAAATGAGGACCAACGTGATCTGAAACGAGGGCCTCGGATTGGATTTTACCGTAGGGCGTTTCAACATCAATCACGGCAATTGCGTGAGCGGTCGTCTGCTCTGAAAGAGCGTTGTGGCAGTGGGTATATTCACCCGTAAACTGCTCGGGCTTTACAAAATCCCTTGAAATGACATCGTGTGTCGAGCCTGTGTCTCTTAAGACCAGACATTTCGCACCATTCACTGTCCATTCGTGAATGTGTTTGGAAAGAACCAATTCGGGAGGATTATTGCTAACAAAGTTACACTCTGCGTTAGAGGCTGGGTTTCCCTCTTGAGCAATACGATCACGACACTCTATTTTTCTGTGTCCGGGTTTATTACAAAAAAAACAGGTACCTTCAAACTTAGGCCTTCTAGGCCTGTCAAACTCACGGTTGGAGTAATTGCTGCGGGCCGAGTCTCCTTTACTCGGATCGGCAGAAGAGGCTGCAGTACCGGCCGGTTTAGCTGCAGTGAAAGAGGCTCGGTGGCCACTTCGAAAATTGGAGGAAGCTTTAGAAGCTTGTCCAGATGACGATGCACTAGGTTGTGCCTTCCCTGGTTTAGGGGCCATGTCTGCAGAAATTTGTTTATTTCTGGTCGTAAACTCATCACAGAGTTTGGCTGCTTCGTGCAACGTGCCAAGTTTTATTTGGTCCGGCAACCACTTGCGCAGTGCAATAGGACATGACTTCGTGAATTGTTCAAGCATAACTAAATTAGCTAGCTTGTCGTAGCTGCCATTAATTTCAGCTAGGGACACCCATCTTGAAAATAGGGTTTCGAGTGCGAACGCATGTTCGTGGAACAATTGCTCGGTGCCACGTTCGAGTGAACGAAACTGGGCTTGTACAGCTTCTTTAGTTTGCACAAACCTTTCCAGTAACCTGATTTTGACTAATTCATAATCATGCATTTCTAGGATCGACATTTGATCGCATACTTTAATCAAAACTTCACCGAGAAGGGGCTGTAGTCCGACGACCCATTCTGTTTTGTCTATACGCTGCGTCTCCATAGTTTTTTCAAATATTTTTAGAAAACTATTAATTTCCGATTCGGAAGTCCATTTATTTACAAGTCTGACAGCGTCAGCAATTTTACCCGGTTTATTTACGGGAACACTATGAATTGGGGGAGTTACAGTACCACTACTTAAGTTTGAACTAACATTAAGATTTGCAGCCGTTAGCCTTGCTAGTTCGATCTGCTTCTCTAGTTTTACCAATTCACGAGCACTAGCGCGTTCGCTATTTTGTGCTTCTTGCTCCTTTAACAGAGCGTCTCTATCCCTGATGTGGGCCTCTTGGTCCCGTAACGCTAGTTCGTGCGCCATACGTTTATCGACGGCGGCTGCCTCGTGAGCTCGGCGTTTTTCTACATCCGCCATTTCTAAAGCTCTTAACCTTAATTCTTCTGTTTTCAGCGCAAGCTCTTGCTCTTTGGCTGCTAACTCTTTCTTTTGCAAAATGATAGCTTCTCTTTTCTCTATAGCCGGGGCTAATTCGTCAGAGAGCTCGTCTACGGAAATTCTTTCTTCCTCGACGGCATTTTTCAAAATAGTTACGGATTCGTGTCTGGTCTCCGTTACGGTTAGGCCTAATTTCAAACAGGCCTTTTTTTAAGGTCTTTATACTGAATGTCGCGAATGACGTCTTCAAAATCGTCCATGTTGAACGTTTTTAACTTTAAGCTTCAAAATAAAACTCTTATAAATGAAACTTCATTAAAATGCAGCCGCAAATTAATTTTACTTTAAATTGAGCAGAGCGAGTTACTAAAAACACTTCTCTCCCAACTACGGTAGGTTTTAGCAAGAAATACACTTATTTTAGACCTCCAAGCACTCAGGTGTATAAACAATTAAAATACCTAAAAGGCTCGTAACTATAACACTCGGCTTGGCGGCCTTAAGCATATCTTATGCACACTTACCCTGTACACAATCACTGCGCGGTCAGTCTAGTCCAAATCCAAACTTCCCACCTGACGAATGAATCGGCTAGCACACTTCTACTTGTAGTAGGACGTCTGATTGAAGGCCTACTTCACTATGACGATGGTTGGCGTTGTCCAAGGTCCACTGAATTCTGCTACGGAGCCTTGCGTCCTGGTGTTGGCCAAATCCTCCGGGCAGCTGTTTACGGTCCACGGCTTGTTGGTTTCCAAGACGGGGGGGGGGGGGGGCATCTACGATCCTTGCTTCTCGGCTCCGGAACGGCTTAGTTGCGGGCGCTGATGACGGGCACTGTTTTTGTCGGCAGTGCGGACATCGGGAATTGCATTGATTTTAGCGGCAATGCTGACGTCTGCTTCGGCATTGATTTTGACTACAATGCGGGCGTCTACTTCTGTGACTATGGTGTCGCAGTCACGGACATCTTTGTTGTTGAAGAATTGTTCAACACAAATGGCATAGTAGCATGGCAGGGGGGAAACGCTTGTAGGAACAGCACCTGTTCATCCCACCGCTGCCACCATTTGTAACGGCGGATGCTACGTCGGAGTAGGTGCTTGTAGCATCGCCGCTCGCCTGGTGTAATTTGATCTTCTTACTATTACTTTGGGGTACTTTTTGTTTCAAATAAGCACAACAGCTACAGTCCCGGCGTAGGGAATGGAGCTACACATGTCCCAATATTGTAGGCTAACTGTAATAATAAGTGGTAACGCTGCCACCAAGGTGGGAAAATTAGGCTAGCTAAGCTAAGTTTAAGAGAATTGTCTTAATTTCTTACTTCTAGCGAACAACGAGCGAATAAACTGACGGACGTTTAAGAAAAACTCCTGGTTTTTATTTTAAACAAACATGAATAAAAATATCGCACTACAAATACATTTGGTAACTTTACACCTAGTTTAGGTTATAAAATACAGGGGGAATTTACATTAAATTCGACACTAGAACCAACACGAGGTTCACATAAAACAATTTCAAATAGAAAAAGAGAGTTTGGTTAGGCACAAGGGGATTTCGCAAAAGAGCCCTCTAAATTACGAACAGCCTCGGCTGTCTAGTAATAGTAGACCTAAGTAACAGTTATGTTTCAACCGTGAATTAACTAAGCATTAAACCTCCCAGAGTTGCTGTTGATAAGTCAACTCCTTAAATTATAGAGCCGCGGCTACTTATAAAGTGGATCCGAGCGTTTAATCAAAGCAACCTTCCACGAAGATCAAACCGTCCCTGTTTACTTTAAACTGCGTTTAAAAAAACAAAATAATGAAAGCTGGTTTTTAGTAAGGGACCGTGAACCCTTAAATTACGGCCGCCAACGTCCGAAATGCCGTTTGGCTTGACGCACCATAAATTTACCTTCTAAAGCTACGAGGTTTAGTTAAGTTTAAACTATAAATTTTGAATGGAGTTTCCAAAAATTAAACTTTTAAAGCTAAACTAAGTACGATACGAACCACTACCTTTGCCCGGCATGGCAACAATCGGACCGCGGCATCTCCACTCCCGACCGGCGTAGCGACCTCTAGCTTTGAGAATCCTTGAGCTGTGCTAACTATACTCCACTGCGTCTGGGTTTTTATGCCTTCTGCTTGACAGGCAGGTAGAGGGTTAGCGCGGACCTGTAGGAGAGCGACGGAGGGGGTGAGTGGGGAAGAGGGGGGCGCTTGGAGGAGGAGAGACAGACCAAAATCGGCCGCGCTGTCATTACCGGAAGTCGGCCATGACAGCGCTGACGACCGGGGTAGCTTGAGCGCTCTGACTGGCTGACGGAATTGAAGCAGTGTTTTGGTTGGATGGATTCGAATTGACAAAGGGAATTGCCGACTTGGAACTTAGAGGCCTGGCTTTGAATGTGCAAGTGAGTTTTCAACTCATAACAACGTGATTTTTAGGCCTATTAAAATAAACTACGACGTTAGGCATCGCAACATTTGAAGGAGGGGGGGGGAACGAAGTGTAATGCCCAGAATAAACATTTGACTTTGGGAAACGGATTGCTATATACAAGGCATGTTTTTAACGAAGGAAAGCTAGTTTGTTTACGTTTTTAGAGGTTCGCTACGGTCGGAGTTTGGATGGAGATGCTATAAAAAAAATAAACATAAAATCATACACTGGGTCCATAAAAATAGACAAACATAAACATGGGAGCTCCGGTAGGGTTCATGGCAAGAAGTTAAGTTTACCAAAATGCATTAAGTGCACAAATCAAAAGATTAAATGTTCCAGCTAGTTTTTAAAGGGCTAAGTGCAGTTTAGGTTAGATTTTTAAACTGGTTTGAACATCGGACATTTTTCATAAATAAGCAAAGTCGTCACCTGTTACAAATAAAAAATATCTTGTATTGACAACATCTAAAACACAACTAAGCTGAAAAGTGTTTCGGCTTTATGCCAACAGAAATATACATTATTTACATTTTTAAATCGTAATCGCCATACAGACGATGCTCTTCTGGTAGGTAAGAGTACTGCCCTCAGGTTTTTTTCTTCGATGGTGTTGAGGTGTCCTCACCACGAGCGTCTGATACGAGACCGCGTTTACAACGTAATAAGCAAATCAACCTTGATTTTGCAGGCAAAACAGGCAAAGTGCAAACTGGCGCACAGCCAGCCAGCCAAGCTTCTAAAGCTTCGTCTAATCCACGTAACGGTAATCGAAACCGTAACTCGTTAGCTAACGCGGTTGGGACTAACAGTGACAGCGTAACTAGCCCAGATGCTAACGCTGATATTAGTGATAGTGTAGCTTCTAACCCTAGTCAAGCTAACGTTAGAACGTGCTATAAATGCGGTTCGTCCTCGCACCTCCGCAATCGATGTCACGAGTATGTCAAAACTCAATTTGCTAATGCATGTTTTCGAATGGGCTCAGATGCCTTAACTGTGTTAAAACCTAGCCCTTTTAAAGCCAGGATAGGTAGGAATAAAGTGTTATGCCTACGCGATTCAGGGAGCAGTATAAATCTCGTTAGTCGAAAACTCGCCAAAACTTGGCCTAGACTAAAACAAACAGCTCAGTGCAAAACCGTAATGAGCGACACTGTGGTAGAGTTAGAACAGGTAGGTTTAATTTTGAAATTAAATGGAGGTTTAAAATTGCATGTTGTTGCATGTGTTTCGGAGGCAACCAACTCTGTTTTCCAAATAGTTTTGGGCGTAAACGTCCTGTCTAAACTAGATGAATTACGACAGCCTAAAAGAAATGTAAACGACGCCCGCAATTGTAGCCCCGCTCGTCCCGTAGCTCCTCCCCCCAGCTCGAGCCCTGCTGACCACAGACAAACCACGGCGAAAAAGCGTTCCCGTAAACACCGCCCCCGCTCCTGCATGGAGTCGGGCAGCCGGCCAGCGGGATTGGTCAAGCCAAACCCGACAGTAGACTTTCTGGCGCCGTCCAAGTCTCCCTGCCCTTCAGCCGAGGCAGTCAAGTCGGGCACAAAAGAGGCCGTTAAAAACGTCCCTCCCCCAAAAGTGAAGACAGCTGGCGATAGGCCGACTGACCATCCAAGTATAGATGGAAAGTCCGATAAGAGTACTTGCATTACCCATAATGACCCAACTGGCTCCGTCAGACCTAATAAATTAGCGCCAAGATTTAATGAATGGATTGAACTACGTAACCGCTCATTTAGCAAGCTTTGTCAGCCTCCTAGAGATAAACTTAGAAGAGTTAAATCTGAGGACAACCTTGCAGTAAAAAGTGTGTCCGTTAAATCCAAAGTAAGCCCTAAACTTGCTTCTTTCAAGTGCCATTTTGATTTTTTCCCAGAGTTTGGAGAAATAAAATTGCCATGCTTTAACCTAACTTAGCAATAGTTTGGTTTAGCCTATAAAACGTAAATGCCGTTTTTTTTTTTTTTTTGTGTACATCCTTAAGGGTTAAACTCTTGTCTTAAGTAAAGGGTGGAAATTTGTGATTGATCATCACAGTTATGGCTCTTTGAACTAGATAATTGTTTTTCGTTAGAGCTAAGGTTATAAATCTAACCTAACCATAGTAAATAATGTCTTTATCGGTAAGGAAGTAAGTAAAACCTTTAAGTAGGACTCCAAACGTGATAACTAAAACTAGTGTAGTTTTTTTTTCTGAATAAGAGGTTTTTTTTTTCCAATCTTGTGTAAACCACCAAGACTAACCTAAGTAGGCTAAACGTATAATTTTTCTCCATGTTGAGTTTTTTTTTCTTGAAAACCTAAACAAATAGTTTTCTTCATAAGGGTTAAATTGTAGTGAGTGGTAGGCCGCTACAGACGTGGCTCCATCTAGGACCACCTCACCTAAACATAAAAATTGTGTTTACTGCTTTACTCTTCAAGGCTATGACTATGAGGTCAAGTACAAACCTGGAAAGTCACATACTAATGCTGATACCATGAGTAGGTATTTTGTCTAACGTAAAAACAAGTTGAGTTTTTATTGTTAAAAGGTAAACAAGTGGTGGAGCCAAAATTTGCTCTGCAACCTTTTTTTTATGATTAAAATTTATTTAATGGTTAAGAGGTACGTTGTCAGGACAACCTCACTCAAAGAAACTGTCAGCTTTCCCGATTCGGACCTTACACCTAAATTTTAAGTGCCTATGTTATTCTCCATGTCACTATCATCGCCTTCCTGCGTGGAAGGATATTTACAGAGATTATACGACACGTTTAAATGTTCATTAGGATCATTCTACGGGAGTTTAGTGGTCCCTGGCTACCTCCTCTTTAAGTTTTCACGAAACATTTTTCTTTATAAAAATTTGTCAGTCTCACCTCTGAGGGCAAAAGGTTAACTTTGTCGTTAAAAGGTTGTTGGTTATTATCCATTTTAAAACCTCCCAGTGTTGTATCTTATGTGTAAGTTATGGGGGTCTACCTCAAAACCCTTCTGTCTCTAAATTTTTCATATGTAAACAAGTTGTCTGATATACCTTAAATCAGTCCAGTGGTGATTGTTAACTTTAAATAGAGCTTATAGTTGCGCATGCGCTTATAGTACCCTCTATTCCGATCCTTATCGCAAGCTAGGTCCTGAGGAGTGCGCCTCGTGGTTTTTTTCGATGCTTTCCAAGAAAATAAAAACAGTATTCTGTGAACGGCGGACGAGTTAGAGCATTAAATGTTGTGATTATATCATTTAATAGTTAACAATTGCAAAAACATAACCTGTACTTTTATTTTGCTCAAATATTCAAACGGTGTGTACGATATTCCTGCACAGGCAGTGCGGTCCACCTAAAAAGTTTATTTCTGTAAACCTAGTGTTTTTAACTTTCTCAATTTTGCGTTGATTTAACTTTGCGACAAAATCACAAAAACCAGAACTAAACTTAGCAATTTTATTTTAACGTAAAATTAGTGTTCCTTTTTAACTTGTTGATCCGGAGCTAGGAATAAGTAGCTCAAAAACCTTTTTTCGCACATTTTGAAAGTAAATGGCAAACGACAAACTTTATAGAAGTTGGAACTTTCTATGTTATTTGATTGCATAAACCAAGAGTGTTTCTTAGCATATTTTTAGTTACATGGCTTGGCAACTTGTATTGTGACATAGCGATGTGCACTAATCATTTTTGTAGGCTTTTATTTGGAGTCCAACAGGAACCCCGAATAAAATCTCCCGTTGGGGGGCATGTAAAGGCATGAGGCCTAAAATACCTGTCGATTGGTTAGGAGACCCGACACCAACCATCAACAACTCGGGGACACCTTTTTTTTTCTTAGCGCCAAAAAGCGCTAGGCTTATTTTTCACGTCCAAGTTTAAAAATTCGTATCTTCCAAGAAAATGGACTTCATCGACTCCTGTTTACAGCTCTTAATAAACCCGAACTTTTTCTGTAATCCTACGAAAACAGAACTCCAAAATTCGCCATACTTTGGTCTACAACTCAATTTGAAAAAGTGCTCGAACTGAGCGCCGACGCACGCAATTTCCGTCGCCATTTTCCGAAAAACAAACATGTAAATATTTATTTGTACTTCTTGAAGTTATTTCCAGGCATAAAGCCGACTAGCTTAGTGCTGTGCTAGTTTACATGTTTATTATGTCTTCAATGTTTTTATTTTACTAAGGTGACGATTTTAGCAACTATGAAAACTTTGACCACACTTGCGTTATTATCTGCGGCTGCAATAATACATTTAAATTTTTATGCGTTATAGCATTTTAAAAACACAAGCTGGTTTATTTAATCTTTTGCCTAGGCTTTTATGAAAGCATTATTTAACGTAATCTTTTCTCATGAACCCTACCTTGTTCAAAATGGCAACACAACTACGATTATTTTACCGGACATTTTAGTGTGTATCTTGTATTTTTATTTCAGGGCTCCGACCATAGTGATCTCAATTCCGAATGCACAGTAAAGCCTTTGCCTTCAATTGATGACAGTTTATTTTAACTTTGAGCAATCAGGCTTCGTTTCCCCCCCCCCCCCTTTCCTTCAATAGTTGCAATGCATAACATTGTAGTTTTTATAAAAAAAAAATGTATAGGCCTATTTCACGTTGTTATGAGTTTAACTCAATGCACTACTCAAGCCACGGCCTCTAAAAACACCCAAAGTCGGCAATTCCCTTTGCCATCCAAGCTCCTTCCAATCCGAACTCAGTATTTTTTCTCCCCACCAATCAGAGTGCAAGGCTACCCTAGCCGTTCGCGCTGTCATGGCCGACTTCCGGTAGTGCCAGCTCGGCCGGTTTTGGTCAGTCACTCCTCCTCCAAAGCCACCCCTCTACCTCACACCCCCCCCCCCTCCGTCGCTCTCCTACAGGACCGCGGTTTCCCTCCTACCTGCAGGCAGGCAGCAGGTATATAACCAAGCTGAGGGAGAATTTCGTTAGCATAGCATAGCATAGCTCAAGGACTCGGGCTATAGGTCACTACGGCGGTCGGAGCAGAGATGTCCAGTCCGAAGGTTGCCATGCCGGGCAAGGTAGTGGTTCAAAGGGTAACTAGTTTATTAGAATTTAATTTTTAGAACAGAATTTCTAAATTTTTAGTCTTAAAATATAAACGTAACTTCTAGACTTTGAGGGAATTTGTGGGTAGCCAAACGCAATCGGCATTTTGGTTTAGGGCACCCATGATTTAAGGGTGTAAGGTCCCCTTCCTAAAAACCGGCTTTTTTTCGTTGTTATGAACTAAGTGTTCATTAAATAATCTAAGATCACCGAGATCTAGCATGTGTTATTGTTGAAGCAGGAGTTTTCAAAAAGGTAGTTTTCCTTGTAACACTAATCTTGATTCAGTGTGATTGATTGACTTTAGTGCACGAGTTGCTAGAGCTTTCAAAGACTATTTTACATTCTGCAAGCATCATGTTTGTAAAGAGAGTTGCGATAACTCACTCCGACTTTTTTCTAGTCCAAATTTCGTTGTGAACTTGAATTGTTCATTTTGTCGATTTATTTGTAAATCTCGTGATTTTAATTGTAAGGCCCCGTTTTTATTTCGTAACCAACTAGTTACCTCGTGTGTATAAATCTTGTCTTGTTTTATTAAAACAGAAAAGGAGGTTGTTTTGAACAACAATTTTGACTTTTAGTCCAATTTAATTTGCAAGGGTTATTTTAATTACAAAACCATTTTTATTCTAACTCCGAAATAGGCAAATTAGATTAATTACCCATCGTGGTGGCAGTGAACCATGATTAGATAGGTCTTCATAACTTAGGTAGGACGCTGACGCTTTTCTCCTAATCGTGCAGTAGACACGCTATGCTGTTTTCACAACAAAGTAAAAACCGCCACTTATGAACTTATCTAAAGTAACCACAAGTACGCCAGATGTCTGTGCTAGAGACAATAGGCACCTCAAGACCCTGTAAGCGCCGCTACATATGTTCCTTGGGCGTTTTAGCCCTATGCCCGTCTAGGACATTACCACTCTCTGACCCCACTAAAAGGAAAATCGTAGCCAGCAATGTAGTTTGTGCGTGCCATCCCAACATTAATGAGCTGCCTGATGATGTGCTTCTTACCTGTGTTTGCAAGAGCTGTTATACAAAACGGAGTAGATGCGGCAAAAACAGTGTGTCGTGCACGCCCTTTTGCAAATGCAGAGAACATGTATAAAATAGAGATTATGAAAATTTTAACTTTGTGTGGACCTTGTGATTTCTCTTAAATGTTTCTCTTTAATGTTCATACTTCAATACACCTTTTCCTTTATTTTATGATTTTTTCGTTTAAAACGTACAGTTAATGGTGCAGGAAGAGTAAAAATAGTCTCACACCATAGGAAACGGTATGAAGAATCCAAAACAACATGCCAGAATTCATATAGGCATTTTTACAAGTGCAGAATATGATGAAATTCATTATTAGCCACTGAGCATATATGCAAAAAACATAATGACGGCGTATAAAATTTCTGCCCGGGTTACCAGATGTCTACCCAAGATTTTTCCCATGCTTTAGGCATACCCTAACAGGATCCGAAGAGAAACCTAGTCCACCTTAAAATTTCTACGGGTCTTATGGCCAGGGACTGGACTACTGGGAGATGGCTTCAGTTTCCCCTTTGAGGGTCACTGCTAGGATATAGTCAACAAAGCGATTCCACAAGAGGATACCCGGGAATGAGTTTGTCACGTACTCCTCAACAAATTGAAGTACCAGCTCTGCTATCAGGGGCGAACATGAGTACCTCAACACCTTTGATCACGACCGTAAGGTCTTGGCGGCCATTCAGGAAGTTGGTATTTACAGAGAGCTCCATTATGACTTCGGCAACGCTGCGAATGAGCAGGTAACGTTCAAGCTGGAATGCGTTAATGAACAATGGTCTCCTCACAGTAGAACAAGTGAAAGATCTGACACCTTCCGTTTCTTCTTGTTTACCGGAGATCTTCGCTCAGGTCAAGTCGCACAAAGTTGGATACCCAATGCGACTTAACCACCTCCGCCAAGGGGGCCCTTATCAAGAGAGTGGGTTGTGAACTTGCTAAGAAGCTGAAGAAATACATCTGGATCAGAGAACTGCGCCTAACGGCCGACCATCATGTAGTGTCATTTAATTTGGTGGTACTTTTCCCAAGCCTCCTCCGCCTGCTCATTATGCGGATGTTCGACCGTTCTGCTGGCAGGGTTGGGATGAGTAGACCAGACCATGAAGTGGATCCAGAGTTGCTAAAGGCTGTGCTGTCGTCAATTTATGTACGAATTGAAGAGCACACTTTCCTCTAGGAAGCAGACACGCCAATGGGGTACTGATATCCGCCCCAGTAAGTTCGTTGATGAGTACGTTGCAAACTTGTTGCCAGGTATCCTCTTGAGGAATCACTCCGTTAAAGACATCCTGGCTGCAACCCTTAAAGGGGAAATTGAAGTCATCTCCTAGGCCCTGAATGACTGACAACCTTCCATTCAGGTCATGTGAGAAGAGGAAAAGTCTTGATGTCTTTCTCACCAGGCGGAATTGGTGCATTAAGTACGCACCGTACCAGAAACTATGCCACTCTAGTAGAGGCCTGCCCTTCCATTCTGGTCACCCCAGACCTCAACTGAAAGCCATTATGTCCAACGAATTAGTTCGAATGATTGATCACTCTTCTGATTGGCAGGTGGCCCAGAGATTCCTGGCTCAGGCTAAGACTATCTTTCTGCAACGGGGATTCCCGGCTCTCCGTATTAACGCTGAGACGCGAAAGGTTTGGTACCGTTCTAAGACGAGGAAAGCTGCAAGAGCTACGAACATGGCTAGGGAGACGGATGACTGACCAACCGACTGAGCTGCTGACATACGTGCCTGGGCATAGCGAATATTTGCAGAGAGCTTTTACTGAAAAGGCAGTCGAGTGTTTCTTGAGGTTCCCATTTTTCGTTTCAAGAGGCGAATACTCCCCTCATGAATCTAACCGGGGCCTTCCACGTGTTGAGGGCACAGACTGCAAGATGTGTGAGCTGATGTGAAGAACAAGCTTGACTGGTAGTGGGGCTTGGCACTGAAAGAATAGACCTGATCAGTGGTGCTCGCACTAGCGGGTTGTTCAGAAGATGGTGATCGCTTATGTAATGTTCGTTTGTTGTTGTGCTTCGCATATTTTCTCACTGAAAATTTAAAAGTGGGAACTTGCAGGAGTTCTTGGTGAAATAAGGAAATATCCTGTTGGTGGTAACGTGCAATTCTTCAACTTCATCAAGAAATCAGCCTGCCCTAGGGCGCGATCACATTCGTAACGCCAATGGTAGATGCCCGTTTTGTCACTTTTTAATTTGACAGGCCATGCGTACACGTTGAACATGCCTGTGTGCTCGAGCTTTTTCTTTGTGTTTGGTCATTTTTATTTTTTTAAACAAACTTGTTGTGCGGTTCTCCATGGCTTCCTGTTGTGTTGTTGTGTAGGCTAATGGAGAAGGCTGAAGTTATATTCGGTGCATGCGGGGACCGATTGACACCGGGGGATAAACTTGTCGGTAGTGTAAACCGTGTAACTTTGCGGGCGTGAAGTGTGACGTGTGTAATTCTCACTCCAGCACATAAGTCGTGGGATTCCTCCAGAAGCACAAGTCATATCAGCGGAAAGTACAGCGGCAAAGAATTAAGGAACCTAGCGACAAGTGCTTTTCTTTCCACAGTCGACTAGTTCAAAAAGGTCTGGTGCCACATGTGAATTTCCTGCCCGACCGCAAGTCAATTCCTTTGTCCGACGTCTAGTCCATGTTGGGCATGTCAGGGATTTCCAGCCACGAATCTCCACAATCAGAACATCTGTCAGTTTTCAGCTTTCTAGACCAAGATGGAATCACTTTTTCGGGTGTTGAAACTAAACTTGGTTCTATCCTGTCAAAACTGGATTTGGAACAGTGTTTAACGGGGGATCGGCCAAAAGAAGGACACCAAACCCAGGCAACTGGTTCCCCGGATCTGGGATGACCAGTGAAAACATCGTTCTACTACAACCAAGTGTCGGCCCGCCGCTTTTCCCTCCGTTTTCGCCCGAGGTTTTCCGGAAATGCCCCTAGTTCTAACAAAGGACGGAATGGATATCCAGGTGGTGGATGTGGGTGCATCACTTCACTTCGACAGCGAGTCGGCCAGGATGAGCGGTGCACCGGAAAATTACCATCCCTCGACTGCTGCCCTCGCACACCTATGAATTTCCTCTCGGCTGCAAGTGGTTCGATGCTGGCCAGACAACTTCAAAAGGGATCGGTCGTTGATCGCATGGCCCCAGAGACCACGAACCTTCATGCCGGAAATTAGATAAGACCAGTTCAGGCTGCAAGGGAACGTTTCAATGATTTTACCATCCTGAAAGGCACCCTCACATATGGGAAACGTTCAATTGGTCACTCTTTGTGGGAGGATCGTTACCACTCTTCCAGCAGCAGGCGGGAGTCAGCCAGCGATTGTTGGTCACAAGAAATTGTTCATCCTTCACCAGACGCTAGTGGGCAGTCTCTCATCATTTTTTTTCGATTATGAGAAAACCAGCAAAAAGGGTCGCAGGTCGCCCGGCAGTGGTCGTCGGTTGCTCCATACTGGTCATCGGTCGCCAGTTAGAAAGCACTCTGCTCTCTCGCCAGATCAATCCCGTGAGGAGAGGAAATCAGGAAAAGAAGAGTTGGGACCGCATTTCAGAGCAAAGATAAGACGCCGGCCGACTTAAGGAGCGGCGACTCATCGGAGGGGTTTGCAGATGAGTCAGGTTCTGGCGAGCCATCATCGAACAGAGAAACAGGAGATTGTCTAAAACACAGATTTTGGAAAAAGTAGTGCATTTAGACGAATTCGGACAATGAGGAGGATCTGCCGAGGACAGCGGTGTTCCATCCCCCAATCAACGCTCCCTCCCACAATCAGCGGTGCTATTTCAAGCCGTCCTCGAAAGGGGAGGCACTCTGCGTGACGGAGGCAAGACACTTAAAGCAGGGGTTCCCCTCCCACGTCATGACGGGAACAAAAAATATGTTTATTTAGCCCTTCAAATCGCAGGGCTCCCAAAACCCGCACTTGTACTACTTACCAGGAAGCAGAAGTCCTCTTCGAGCAGGTATCCATGAAGTATGATTATTTCCTCCCTCGCTTGAGTTGCCACTCGCCAGTTCGAAATGACAAAGGACTTCGCCTCAGCCTTCGGGCGTTCTCCCACTCTGGTTTGGTCTACTCAGCATCCACGGAAGCTCTCAAGTCCTATTTGAAGATCCCTGAGTAACAGAGGGACGCCAAAATTCTAGTCGAATGCCTGCCCGTTAAGAAACAAGCTTCCTAGTTCATAAGGATGGGATCAACTGGGCTACAAGGGCAGCCGCCAATGCAGTGCTTCATCACCAAAACGCCTACCTTGCTGGAGCACCAAATATCATGAAATATATGCTAGGGAAGCTTGGAATCACATCGCTTCACAGTTCCGATAATCTTTTCAACGGCATACTGTTGCTAATCGCGCCCGAACTCAGGAAAAAATCATAACCAGTCGCAATGAAGGACAACCAGCAAGGCAATGGAGTCTACATTGGGAGCTCATTTGCCAACACTCCCAAGCCTCACCACACACAGAGACCCCGCAACGTTGGGGGATTCACCAACAAGGGCTACAAGAACAACAGACCAAGAGGAGGGACCTCCAAAGGTGAACAGGAAAGCCAGGACAAGTACAGCCTTCCCATTGGCCAAGGCTATGCTAATAATCACCGTTCATCTACACTCCACCCCCCCCCCTCCTTCCCCCTGTAGGTGGGGGTAGATTACGCCACCACATCACGGAGTGGGAGGCGATCATGGCAACCCATTCGTGCTTTCGATAGTCAAGGATGGAAATAAACCACTGTTCTCATCTACTCCGCACTGACCCGCACCATCCTGGAACAATTGTTGCTCAAGCAAAATCCACAACTAAACAAGGAAATCAACATCCTCTTGGCAAAGGGAGTCGTCTGAGAGTCAGCACCAGGAACCACAGGATTCTTCAGCCCAGCAAGAGTGATGCCAAAGAAATCTGGCGGATCACGTCTTATTTTCAACCTGCGCCCCATGAACGCCTTATCCAGAAGGAATATTGCCAGATGGAGACACTGAATTCCATAAGGACGTCACTCCAGGAGGGTGATGGGCCACCTCCATAGATATGAAAGACTGATATCTGCACGTTCACCTTCACCCATCTGCCTTCAAATTCTTCTGGTTAGTTGCAAATGGGAAGGGATACCACTTCGTCATACCATTTGGTTTGTCAACGGCTCTGCGTGTTTTCACGTCCCTGGTACTACCAGTCCTAGGACATCCTCACCTGGAGAAAGTCAAGGAGCACGCTTACTGGACGACTGGTTGCTCTGCAACTTCTCTTGCGCAGAATTTTGTCACCACCAGAGCTTACGTGCAACCTGTTTAAGAAACTAGGCCCGGGAATAAATCTGACCAAGTACAGGCTACAGCAAGGCAGATCAACTGCGAGCCTTCCGGGAGCCTTACCTTTCTGGGCACCATCTTCAACCTGGAGGAATTCACTGTCCATCTGTCACTAGCAAGAATTCTGGAGCTCAAGACATCCATACAAGACTTGACCTCTCAGCATTCTGCTACCACAAGGGAACTTGCTTGTAGTTTGATAGGAAAGATGGACTACATGGCGAGGTTAGTACCAGTTAGGACGTGGTGGGTACTGAGCCTACATTGGTTCCGGAAAACCACATGGATAGTCAAGAATTCCTGGGACGACCTGATTACAGTGGATCACCTCGCTCGACCTTCAGTGTTTGTCGACTGAAGCGAATCTTACAGTAGGAGTACTAGTCCGGGACTCGACTCCCGATTCCCTGTTCTTCACATTGCATCCCTTCTGGGGGGTGCGCTGCACACATCGACAGCGAAGTGCTTACAGGGATCTGGTTGGAAATGGAGTACCAGTTGCAAATCAACAATCTGGAACTCTGGATAGTTCGACTAGCAGTTCAGCATTGAAAGGCATTTGTCTCGAACAGAAGTGGGGGTAATGTTGAACATTACAGCGGCAATTGCTTACATGAAAGGGGGGGGGGCACACTCCCGTTACTTTCCCTACACCAGGAAGTGTCGGTATCTTCAACAGTATTCGCATATCCTGAGGCAAAATGTTTGGGCGGACCAGCTGTCTTTGTAATATTCTGTGGTGGCAGCGGAATGCCGTCTCCAACCACCCACATGTAGGGTAACCTTTCAACTTCGGGGGACACCGTTGGTGGACCAACTCACCACTCGTCAGAATGTGCAGTTGCTGAATTTTGTGTCCCCTTCACTAGTGGAAAGAAATCTCTGCATACCTGTTTCCACTGTTTGATCTGCTGCATCAGGTTCTAAACAAGATCAGAAAGTCATCAGGATATTGAATATTAATAGCTGCACAATAGCCAGCAGCAGCATGGTTTGTCAATCTGTTGGAACTCTTCAAAGACTGCCCCATTGAACGCTTGCTACGAGAGGGCGTGGTAACCCAGCAGTCGGCACGGAGGAAAGACTAAACACAGCAACCCATACATGCTTCATCTTCGCGTGTGGAGACTGATGGAGCAACTCCGTGTGTCGGGCTTCTTGATCGAAGTGGTACAAACTTTTATCCTCTGCCTTTGCACCTCCACCGGCAAGGTGTACAACTCGAAATGGAAACGTTGATTCACCTGGTGCGCGGAGAAACAAGTGGACCCCTGTAATTCACCAATTGTGTACCAAGCAGATTTTCTGAAAGATACTACCTTTGATAACCCACCCTCCAGCCCCGCTTGTTCCGACCCTAACTCGAGTCTGCGAGCCGTCATGACCTCGAAAAATTGACGAAACACCCACCTGGCGTTGGTGTCGTGAACGCAATCATGCCTGAGGGCAGACTGGCTGGCGGCAGGCAGGCTGAAACTCTGGAGTTTGGTTGACAGTGAAAAGGGTATTTAAATGACAAACACTAGGAAAAGGTAAGTATTTTAGGATAAGTAAAAACTAATTTTATGTTAAAATTCCGGTTTTTCTGAAGATATCTCTTAAATACCACTATTAGCCTCGATTGCTGTTTTTTTTTTTTTTGTATGCACTTGTTTGCTATTTAATCCACAGTTTTGGTATTTCTGTGTCAATCCTAGATAATAATGTCCCAACTCTGCATGTTAGATCTAACGTGTTCGTGTTCAATGTGTTTAAACAGTATCCACCCAAAACCAAAACTGGTATAAGAGAAGCCGCCAAGTTTCCAAAAACGCTTTGTCCTTGAACGTAGTGATATCATTCAACCAGGTAAAGGCCACTAAGGTTAATCCTATTAGCCGAGTTAATCACATGATTAATAGTTTAAAAGTTAAATGAAAACTAGAACATTGCAACTCACAGTACCAATCTTCCAAGTTTTCATTTACCCTCCAAAGTATTATTCGGTGCGATTAACTTGGCTAATAGGATTAACCGTGGTGACCTTTCCTTGGTTGCTAGATATCACTACTTTGAAAGTTCAACCCTTTTTGGAAACTTGGCGGCTTCTCTTATGCCAGTTTTTTGGTGGATATCGTAGCTTTCATAGCACAGTGAACGTACAAAAGGTCACACCGTCTTACCTTCATCTCTACCTTTTTTTCCTGGAAGAATTGTATGTCAATAAATTTTCACATTGATAATTTTCACATTTGCCATTGCTCAATTAACCGTTATATCAGCCAAATTGATTCAGCTTGGTTTATTGGATATGCAGTGTCCTATTCTTGCGCACACTGGCTAACATACGCTTATTTTCGTTCGCTTCGCTCACTCAATCAGTGCATCCCCCTTTTTTTGCTCCTTCTGAGGTTAATCGTAATCTACACAATAAAGCTGGAATGCTGTGGCCACCATTCAAATCCTGTGGTGAATGAGCCAAAAATAGCCAAGTGACATCGTGTAGGCGTACTAGTCTAAACACTCAAAATCTATAAAAATAGAAAGCCGGAGTCGTGGGGGGGGGGGGGGCAGCTTATTTATAAATATTCCACGTGGGCCTGTTGTCTCATCGAAACTGCTTTCTTCGAAACGATCGCCCGAAAGAAAACCTGCTGGTAGTTGGTCGTGACAGCGAACGCTAAGCTACTATGCAGCCAACGCCGACGGTTCTCTCATTCATTCATAAACCAATTAAGAAAACGTGTGGGTGACCTGTAGTTAGCTGCTAGCATCGTTTCATCATGGCACCACGAAGCGATGTGCGAAAAACGTTGTAAAGATTGGTTAGGCGAACCGGCACCAAAAATCAAAAACTCGGGGACTCTATTTTTCTGCTTAGCGCTCACGAGCGCTAGGCCTATTTGCTTCACCTCCAGCTTTAAAATTCTCTATCTTCATGGAAAATGAACCGAAACGACTTTGGTTTTCAGCATTTAAAGTGGCACTATCACCTATTGAAAGCAGACGAATTCTGACAACATCTAGCGCTGTGTAGTACCATCTAGTGTTGCTTGCACCAAGCGAAGGAATGCATAACGGCATTTCTTTTAAACGAAACCAACAAGCCACGACATCCTTAATTACTGAGTAAAAATGTTGGTTCATCCTCGTGCACCTGCGAGCAAGCTATAAAGGTTAACAATATCAATTTCGCTAGATGGCGCCACGGTATTTTCGTTCGCATTTCAATCGGTGATAGTGCCACTTTAACAGACCTGAACTTTATCTGTGATCCTACGAAAACAGAACTTTAAATTTCCACGTACTTCAATCTCTACAGCAGTTTAAAAAAGTGCTCAAACTGAGCGCCGACGCACGCAATTCAAGTCGCCATTTTCCCCCAAAAAAACTTGTAAATATTCAATTGTATCTCGAATTATTTTGTAGGCATAAAGCCGACTAGCTAAGTGTTGTTCTAGCTTACCTGTTTGATGTACCAGTACTGTACGTTTTTATTTTTGCTAAGGTGACGATTTTAGCAAACATGAAAACTTCGACTACTCTCATGTTATTATTTGCGGCTGCGATAATACACTTCAATTTTTATGCGTTTTAGCATTCGAGCACAAGCTGGTTTAGTTTAATCTTTTACCTAGGCTTTTATAAAAGCAATTATTAACGTAACCTTTTCTCATGAACTCTACCTTGTTCAAAATGGCAAACACAACTTCAATTATTTTACCGGACATTTTTAGTGTGCATCTTGTATTTTTATTTCAGGGCTCCGACCGTAGTGATCTCAATCCGAATGCAAAATAATAGCCTTATTCCTTCAATTAAAAACAGTTTAATTAATTTTGAGCATCAAACTCCGTTCCCCCCCCCCCTCCTCCTTCAATAGTTGCGATACTTAATATCGTAGTTTTTATATTTTATTTTATAGGCCTAGTCACGTTGTTGCACTTTCAAAACATGGCCCCTAATGCCCAAAATCGGCAATTCCCTTTGCTCTTCAAGCTCCTACAATTCCCGTCCAACCTCCACTCAGAGTGCAAAGCTACCCCCTGCCCGTCCGCGCTGCCATGCCCACTTCCGGTGTTGACAGCCTGGCCGGTCTGAGTCAGTCTCTCCTCCCGAGGTCTCCCTCTACCCCCCCCCCCCCCGGCCGCTCTCCTACAGGGCGGTTTCCCATTACCTGGCTAGATTCAGTGTGATAGTTGAAGTGATTTTAGTGCAAGAGTTGCTAACGTCTTTCAAAAGACATTTTACATTCTGCAAGGGTCATGTTTGTAACTTAGAAAGCTGTGATAGCTTAACCGACTTTTCTACTCAAATTTTGTTGTGAACTTTATTTTGTTCAATGTGCCAATTTAAATGTAAATCAAGTGCTTTCAATTCAAAGCTATCTTTTATTTGTAACCAACTAGTTACTTCGTGTTGTATGATAACTTGTCATGTTTAATTAAAACAGAAAAGAAAGTTGTTTTAAACAACAGTTTGACTTCTGCGTCCAATTTAATTTGCAAGGGTTATTTAATTACAAACCAATTTTAATTTTAACTCCTAAGTAGGCAATTAAACCAAATTCCCATCGTGGTGGCAGTAAACCGTGATAGATAGGTCATAAAAGTTTAGTTAGGACGTTGACGCTCTTCTCCTAACCGTGCAGTAGACACGGTATGCTGTTTTTCCGAAAAAGTAAAAACCGCCACTTATGATTTATTCACACCAAACTACAACTTCGCCAGATATCGGTGCTATAGACAGTAGGCACCTCCAGACCCTGTAAGCGCTGCTACAACTGCAACATGTAGTCACTAATTGTGCTTGTCTTCCCAAGGCCTTAGACACATTTTTCTATGTGCCATGAAAATATTCATTACCTAATATTTAGCATTCCCTTCTCTTTGTGCTGTTACGCATGCGCAGCCTCCAGTATATAAACGCTGACGAAGGTCCCTGCTTCATCTTTCTTTCTCTAGCTCTCGACCTGGATGGTCGCTCCGTCTGTGTGTGTTAGTTCCTGTCTCTTCGGACACTCATGCCTCGAGCTAAAGGAACACCTTGGGACTCCCTGCCTCACGCGGACCCTTCCTCTTCACCAACCGTCAGCCTGGACGACCCGCCTGTCCTAGAACTTTCTGTGGTCCCGTCATTTTTAACAAGGTGCTGGATTGCAAGGGATTCCAGTCCCCTTGAGTGCCTATCAGCAGAGTGTTAAAAATGACGTCTTTCTGATGAACTCTCGAGGCTCCTCCAATCCGGGAATTGTTTTCTCCTTAGAGATGAGTTTTCCAAAAGACTCGCGAAACAGTGGATAAACGAGCATGACAAATATAGGAGGCCACGCCAGGCACGAGTGCAGATTTCAAACACCGATTTCCATACTGGCAATGTAGTTGACAAATATTTGAGTTGTGTGATTTATGCATTATGAAGACGGACATCGTCGGTCTGTTGAAAATTAGCAAGAATATTGGTACAGTATTTTGGTTCTGAAAATGAGCATAATTTTTTATTGTACCCTATACTCATGATCTGCATTGTGTTTCCAACTCTTATTGCAAT
Source organism: Lithobius niger (assembly GCA_023313725.1). Taxonomy (NCBI): domain Eukaryota; kingdom Metazoa; phylum Arthropoda; class Chilopoda; order Lithobiomorpha; family Lithobiidae; genus Lithobius; species Lithobius niger. Next base: position 23,598 of record JAHWFP010130963.1, on the reverse strand, counting down.
GAAAGTCTCCCAATCTCTTGATGAGATTTTTTAGTTTTGAGCCGCCTCTTCGCAACAACAATGTATTCTGACAATTAAGTGCTGAAACTTAATCATGTTATAATAGACTGTTTGATGAAAATACAATCCATGGTTACAACCATAATTTTGTATTTGCATGCCACTTCAGGGCCACATGCTTTTAGCTGCAACCACCAGTTTAGAAAAAGGCATTTTCCCATATGACCCTTTACCTGTCTGCTGAAATGTAGATTTGACAACTTTCCCTAGTGATCTGTGCAGTTGTCTTACCCATGAGAATTAACATGGGAGCCGTCAGATTAGCTAGCTGGCCAATTATTGTACCAGTAACACAAATCAACGTTTTTGAGGGCACGTTTTCTCGATAAAGAACACGTCCCCACACTTTAATGTTGACATTTTCTTCATTACTGGACCCAACACACCTGATTCCAACGATTTGCAATGATTTCTACCGCATGAGGAATTTACACTACTAGGCTATTACGGTTAAAGACAGTCTGCTAGTGAGTTGCCCTTTTACATCTGATAACAATATTAAGCTTTGACAACAATTAATGTCATCTACTTGGCGGCTACACACTAGATTATGTCTAGATATCTTATTGCGGAATGAATTAGTTTATAAATCTAATTGTGATCATGAGTCGCAAGCCAACCATTCTCCCATGTAAGCACCACCAAGAGTGTTCTTATCCTCATTGCATATCATTGTATGTTATATCACTGAGCAATCTAAGGATGCCACAGCCAAGACAAGCATTAGAAGATGGAGACAGGTGGAAGAGAAGCTAATGAACTAACATTCTGCAGGCTTTCTACCATTTACAGAATTATATATATCATTTTATGGTTGATTAAACTGTGGACAAGTCATTGTCGCTTGGTTGAAAATGCAGTCTACGTAATACAATCATTGAAATTAAGACTACTACTACCTATAAATTCTTGCTACTACTAAGACTTGTTAGTAAGGATCTAGCAATGACTTTAAACTTGTGTCGCACATGGCTTATCATTGCTACCTTGCAAAGTGGTCGGCAGCAAGAAGAATCTAGCAATCACTTTAAACTTGTGGTGCACGACACTTATCGTTGCAGTGTTGCAAAATTAGTAACAACAATAACACTTCTGTAAATGAAAACACTAATGAGGCTTTGTCGGCGATTTACTTTCTGTCTGTCCCAGAAAAAAAAATTACAAAGCCGCCGAGCTAAACTTAATAAAGCTAAGGCTTTATTTACTTCCCATAGAAATATTCATATGTCAGTGCCTGAAAACCGGTCCCATAAAAAAAGTCGGGGCTGCGTCTGGCTGGGGGTCGCTGAATGAGTGAATGAAGCGAACGAAAATCGTTTGTTAGCCAGTGTGCACAAAAATTTGATTGAAGAAAATTAATTTTGTGAAACATGGACATACTCATAAACCAAACCGTTCCAGTGTTGCAAATGGTGTATCCAACTGCCACGATGGTTTCCACAGCTTCATCCTTTATCTTAAGCTAGGGCCTTAGTGGGCCTCTTTACCTTGATGCTATGGCTCCATGTTATGTATTCTGTATACCTTGCATCATTATTAATGTATTCCAGTTATGCTATATACTCTGATGTATGGCCCAGTCCCCGGAGTTCAGTGGTCAGGATGGCTCTGGCCTTGCTTGACCCTAGGGTAGCTGCTAGCAGAGATGGCTCATGGGATGCCAGGACATGCTACAGGAAGTACCATGCATCACTTGTGGTGGGTCCTGGCTGCAGCTCTAAGTACTTAGACCCTGCAGCCCCCTTGTTTTTAAAACAGTACATCCTATGATTTGAGCCACAGGATGCGCTGATTGAGTGAGCGAAGTAAACGAAAATCAGTGTTGTTAGCCAGTGTGTGCAAAAATTGAATTAAACTTAATTCGGTGAAACATGGACCAAACCGTACAGTGTTGCAAATGGTATTCCAACACCACCTGTGCGTCCATCTGCCTTCAGCAAGCAATATCATGGTGGCGTTTAATACCTCATGATGAAACTCCCTGACTTTTCCAGGTTTTCCAGACCAATTCTGACATTTTTCCCTATGTTTTTTTTTTCCATCGAAAGACCATATAGTACAGGACCAGACATTTTTTTTTTTCGCATTTCACGCAAATCGCAATAACTACATCGCAATGTTTTGCTAAATCAGAAATTGCACTTCACTAACTGGGACTGGTAAAAATTCGGAGTGCCGTAATCTGAACAAAACTAGAAACGATTCATTACTTAACACGTAATGACCTATATTACTTACGTGTAAGGAATTTTTGCTTTATCAAAAAAAATGAAATAAAAAGACATTGATAATTTTGACTTATAAAAGTGAAGGTTTTAGAAGTGTAAAGTAAAATATGAGTTAGCTTATATAGAGGAAAAAGACTTTCCAAAAAATATTAAAATTCCCTGAATCTCAGTATGTCTTTATCAAATTCTCTGATTTTTCCCTGATTTTTCCAGACTTAATAAATTCCCTAAATTTTCCCGGTTTTCCATGTAGAACGCCACCCTAGATATAACATTATTAGCCAATGAAAAATACTTTCATGCAACGATGCTTGAGTGTGTACATTTTTAAAACTGCATCCAGTGATTTAAGCCACAGGGTGCTCTGGTTGAGTGAGCGAAGCAAACGAAAATTAGCATTTGTTTGCCACTGTGCACAAAAATTTGATTGGAGAAACTTAATTCGGCGAACATGGATACACACATGAGCAGCCAAACTGTACCAGTGTTGCAAACGGTGTTTCTAACACACCTGCTACGCGTAGCACAGGCTTCCTCTAGTAAATACAAAAGTAACTTTGTAAGTTGTAGATAATATTGAAGCACAAACATTTTTAAACAATGAGCAACAACTTATACTAAAGGCACTAACTATGGGGTACGCTGGTTCTAACTATGGTCCACGCATCGTCTGCCCAGTTAGCGTGACCGCGATGATGAAGACGTAAGGAATCTACGCATCTTTTTAACGTTAAAGCCATTTATTGACGGAGCAATTACATGGGTCAACTGACTTGGGTGAAGCCATGTTGGATCTCTGTCCCGGAAGAGGTCGCACGACTTTCTGGCCCAGCGAGCGTGCAAACATCTTCCGTTTCTCTTTGTGCGCTCGCACAAAAGAGAAGCGGAAGATGTTGGGATACGGGGCTGATATGTGCCATCTCAACGTTCTCTTACCCCCCACCCCCGACAAAAGTTGAAGGCCGACGCTCTCTGTTCGGACCCAGTGCCGGAGCAAGGCGTTTGAGCGCCTGGAGCCAGTAGGTGATTGAGCACCCGCTTTATCGCTATTATATACAGCAGATTGCAACCTCCCCCTTCCATACGCCTCTTCCCACGTCTACCCAAAAATTAACCCATGGTGGTGCCACAGAGATAATGCCATCACACTGAAAACACGAATCTGACATGAAAAGGGCGATGTAGGTAGGCGTGAGACAAATATTTATCTACATTGAAGGATTATAAGAAAACTAACAAGAACACGAATTTGGCAAAAATGTTTAATTGTCGGCCCGGTATCTGCGACTTGTTGACATAAAAACGTTAAAACATTAAAAAAGGTGGGAGATGCCGCAAATTGTGGACTTTACACAGCCGCCGTATTGTGGATGATTTTCCGACATGGCAGATGTGTGAAGTCCACAATTTGTGGCAGCTCACACTTTTTTTTTTAGCATTTTAACATTTTTATTGTAAAAAAATTTCAAATATAGGACCGAAAATTAAGTGTTTGCTGCCCAATTCATTCTTGTGCTTTTTATTGCCAGTCAGAGGGTACCTCTATCATAAACTCACTAATTAACTTTCAAGGCCAATTGTATTTAGGTTTGGCTTTGCCAAACGAGCATTTATTAAAGTTCAACTTTTTTTCAGTGTATTTTTGGAGATACCAGGCAGCATTTTCGGCGCCTTTCACCTTGCGGTGCCCCCCCCCCCCCCCTCTTGCTCCGGCACTGTTCGGACCCCCACATTGACTTAAACCAAATCCAACCATGGTCCAGTCAGAACAAACACTTAATCGTAAGCGAACACAATAAGTTCGATTGATAGAAAAAAACCTCTAGAATATGCATGGGTTACAATGAATATCAAAAAGGAAAGGAAATAAAATTTGCGCACATCGCAAAGCAAAATTACGCGCAGCGCATGCAGTTGAGGTCACGCTTTTCTGCTTGTCTTGCGTTTCTTGATGGAAAGTCAACTTGCACCACTTGTGTGCGACTTAGTTCACGATAGTAAACTTTGACACATGCTTCCCAAGAGTCCATCTTAGTTCGTAAGTGGTTGGCGGGAGATGGCTTAGGCTAGCGAATATTCGGTAGGTGACAGTCCAGGTATGTCGTAATATTTTCCTACTTTCTTCCTTGTAAGTGCGTCGATGTATTGACGTGATGCATGTCCATCGGGATCGTAGTTGCCGTCAAATCAATGGGGTTGAACACTTTCAATTAGTCGTCGAAGTTTGAACCTTGACTCCTACTGCATTCGTGGGTTTGAGAGAGGTGGTCCACACTAGCACAGTAACCGAGGTTTGTTTGCTACCGCCGCCCAACCTTTTTAGATGCACTTCACTTCAACAAGATGCAGTTCATCAGTAAACCAGAGACATACTATAACATCACCTGATGCTTTGCTGGCTACGATACCACTCACTTAGTTCTGCAGTCACTCTCGCCACTCCTCATCCTGTGCGTTGAGGGAAAGAGTTCCGCTGGCGTGCATGCACATATGATATAGTTCTTAAAGTGAGCGGGTGGTTTTCGCTTTTTTTTTGGTGCACTCTATGGGTTCTGTCCGTGACGTGCTGCGTTCGCTTGATCCGTTGTTGTTGCTCGATTCCGAAGACTGGATCTCGTCCTCGTCTGCATGCCAATACGGGGTCTGACTCTCTGAGGAGTCCAATGACTCGGAGGCTTGGTCCACATCCGAGTCTTCCCTGTCTAACTGGTCTGCCGGGATGTTGACTGCAGAAGCCACCCTAATTTGTTGAGCTCTGGGTCCTTTTCTGTCCATCGTGATGGGATCCCAACATACAGGGTGTTTAAAAAAAAAAAATCTTTCTAAGTCGAACAACCATTCTCCATCGCTATAACCCTTATATACCTGACCTCAGTAAAGAAATCATGAAAGTTATTCCTGACCTCAGGAAAGAAAACTTTTATTTGCTTTTCGAATGAGAACACAAAAGGTAACAAAAGCATGGGGACAACCCCGGTTTGGGGGGGGGGGGGGGCAAAAACAAACAATAAAAGCCCATAATTAGATTTCAAGTAAGAAGAAGAAAAAACATTTATTTGGCCATCACGCAAAATAGCTAAAATAAGGCCATTACGGTATTTGGATTCCAAATACCGTAAAACGTGTATTAAAAGCCCAGTTGAAGCTAAAGCCCACCCCCTAAAATGCTGTAAAGTCAAAATCATGAAATGGTGGAGTAAAAGCCCACCCCTCAAATTGTATAAAAAAAATTATCTAAAAGTTATATGATGTGAATAAAGATAGTACTGCTTGCTATGTTTACTGGCCCCTTCTCCCTCCCTGTAGTAACAGTGGACTCTTCCTTTAGCTCCTAGCACCTGCTCAAGGCCTGGGCATCTCTCACCTAAGCCTCCTCGCTTCACAGCAGTTAAAAGGATGTAAAAATTGGTCTTCCAGAGATCGTTCAAAAGCTTCGAATTTTCTGTAATAGATGTCCAGAAAGGTTAGAAAATTGATTAATGCTTGATTTAAAGCCCACCCCTCTATTTTTGCCAAATTAACTGCATAAGCCCATGGGCGTTTAATCTACGATTTACGGTAAGAACGCATGTGGCAACCCTGGTTGGTGAGGGGGGGGGGGGACCAAAACGAACGATATGTGTATTTATTTTTTAATTTCAAATAGAAAGAAACAAGAAAGCATTTATTTGGCCTTCAAATAAAATAGCTAAAATAAATGTATTTACAGTAATTTGATTTCAAATAACAATTCGCAAAAGGAACATATCCACGCCTCAAACGAAGATGATATCCTGATGGACACATTCAGTTCTGTGAGGAATTCCTAGATTTCAAGCAACAATTAAGCAAAAGAAAACGTGCATGCGGAACCTAGGGGGGGGGGATTTGCCTCGGTCCCCCGGGCCAGATAGGCTAACCTCTAGAAGGCTGACAATTGACATTTTGTTTCAAACCAGTTATAACATAAATTAAGGCCATCATTAAGGTTTAGAGACAAAGAAAGATGTTCCAGGAGATTAAATCACGAACGAAGGTGCTCGAACGGTGCTCCTCCAGCAACGATACACTCACCAGATCTGCTTTCCACACCTAAGCATATTCTCCTGCATCAGTCAGGAGTAAATGTCTCACATGCAGCAGTAATGAGAACCTGCAGTGTTGCAATATCCTGGGCTGGTAGAATGTACACCAAATCCCGTACTATTACCCACACACTATAGTCCATAAGCGTCAGATCGCATGAACGCGAGGGCCATTCCATCGCACCTCTTCTACCAATCCAGATGTTGGGAAATTGGTCATCAAGAAGGTCTCGCACCTGTGTTGCATAGTGCGGTGATGCACCTTCTTGATGGAAAATAATATCTGCGGGACACTTTTCCCGTACAGCTGGCAGAATCCTGTCTTCTAGCAGCTGACGATATACTGCACCGTTGATTGTTCCATCAAGGAAGAATGGTCCCATGACCCCCCCCCCCCCCCCCCTCCTCGCCCCCAGCCCATATACCTCCCCAAACATTAATGCCAGGTGACGGCGTGAATGCCGCCATAGTGACGTGTGGGTTGTCATCACTGTAAAATATGTAGTTGTGACGATTAACTCTGCCATTCAGATGAAACTTGGCTTCATCGGAGTATAATATCCATTCCACGTTCTGTGGATCATCTGCTAGGAAATCTAGGCATTCCTCGCAGAAATGAATGCATCGATCGGGATTATCTTCGTTTAAGGCGTGATACGCCTTGGACGGTACACCTTTAAGCCTGTGTCCTTAATCAGCCTATTGACTGAAGGCAGTGACACACCTGTTTGCCGTTCCAACTGACGCTGGGACATCATTGGTTCATTAAGCAACACGTGGTGGACCTCGGCGGCATTTTCAATCGTTCATGTTGTTCGTTTACAGCCAGAATGGCCCTTATGTTGATTTTCCACAGAACCTGTGGTTTCAAATTTCTCCCCCAAATGTGCCACTGTAGACCGGCATGAAGGTGGCTGAAAATATGTAGCCTGCCACATCACCAAAACGTCTGTTATCGTATCGTTTTGGTAATACCATTTAATAATATCAGATAATATTGATACGTTGGTGTAGGTTCATGCGTGGCATGTCGTTATGAAATACAAAAAGAGCGTATGGTGTCAAACGAAGCGAATAAAAAAGAACAAACTGTATTGAATGATATGTATCAAGTTGTATGCACCTAATTACTGTCTCGTCCAAGTGTACGGACCAACAGTACAGTATACTACACATCACACAATAGTGCATGCCCTGGGGACATCAGGTCACATGACTCACAACTTTGCGTGCAATGTCAGTAAAGTAGCTGAAGGGCAACATGCAGCATTAACCAAGGTTACTTAATCGGTAATTAAACTCAGCCAATTACAGTAAGTACAGTACTGTAAACTGGGAATTCCTGTCGAATAACGTTACTAGACCTTTTGTGCAGCGAGTGGTGTGGCGATTAGATGTGAATACTGGATAGTTGTTAATTCAGTCCGTACATTGGGCGATTCGATTTCTACAGAGTATCAGGGATAAGAGGCCGCAGAAACTACGTTGTACTGCCACCGTACCAGCGGCGCAGGGAAGGGGGGGGGGGCACGGGGCCATGCTGCCCTCCCCCCTTCCCCCCGAAATGGAAGTGAGGCAAGAAAAAAAATGCTCTTTTTTTAAATTAACAATTCTTTGTGCTTTAGGGCAAGCTTTGTGAATGTTGAGTAGCCGGTTAATCGTAAAATAAACTAAAAATAAATTCAGGAACATCAAAATCTGTTTTAGCATCTGACAGTTCTTGGATAAAGTCCCCTTCCCTACTTGAAACCATTTCCCTGCTAGTAATCCAAGTAACGCATTCCAGGCGCTAGCCAAATCCTTTGTAATCTGCCTACTTTGCTCCTCCCCCAAGCAACATACTCTTTCGTCAACCAACTGTTTCCATCTCACTTACTTAACCTTCAACCCTCCACCCCTAAAACCCTTCTTGGGTGGGTAGAGCCAGTCGGTCATAATACCACTACATTGGTATTCTCTGTTTTTCCCCTGACTTTCTTTGGCAAGATGAAGCAAGACAAAATCAAAGGAAGTGAATACGGCATGAAATAATAGAAGTGAGGATGAAGGCTGTCCAGAAACACATGAAAATCTTCCAGTTAAAAAGTCAAAAACAGCAGGTTGGATTACACAGAACGGTAAGCCAGTCGGCTCAGAAGGGTTAAAAAAAAAATACAGATGCAAACCTATTTACGTTGCCTTTTGGACTTAAATGTCAGACTGCGTGAACGGGGAATCGAACCCACGATCTTTGAAACATTCAAAGTCCGAGGTCTACCTCTGAGCCATACTGACACGGGCTGAAGAAATCTGTATTTATTTAACGCAAGTTGGATGTAGGAAACTTTGACGAAACCAGATGGAGCAAAAAGCAGGTCTTCTCAACGGAGGAAAAATTGGGTTTGTTTAACAAACTGTTGGGTTCTAGATCAAGATCATGTTTTTCAACAAGTGATGCAAAATGAAAGAAATCGTTCTTTTCCACATAAATGGCTTAACAAGAACCAATGGCAGGCTTACAGTGAGGAAAAAATAGGACATTTTGCAAAACGTGTCTGATTTTGTGCCAGAAAAGTCTGGCAAAGGAAAAGGCCGACAACTGCGTTCGTTAGTAAAAACAGCATTCACTAATTATGAAGATGCAATTGAATTGTTTGACGAATACAGCCAGAAAAAAATACCGGGAAAACGTAATGGACAAATCGGACAATTTTATTTTTGTTACTTCCGGAAAAAGAGAAGATATTCGACATCAACTTGATAATGCTCGTAAAGTGGAAGTTATGGAAAACCGAGAAGGGTAAGCAGAGAAAACGTAGATAATTGGATTTTTTCTGTCAGTTTCACATGATTTGAGATGGGCCTATAGGCTTATTATTTAATATATTTGGCTTTGGTCAATGCCATATTATTTTACCAGTTTAGTCAAGTAGTTTGTTATTTTAGTTATCGTATCCCGTTACTTTTAACATTAGGGTAGGCCTAAACATTTATGAAATTAATCGTGGATGTGGAAAATAATAGCAGGCCAATTTTAGGCTAATTAAAAAGTGTTTTGATTGTGTAAAATCGTCCATGAAACCGATATAATTACTTTTTACACTAAATAGGGCCAAAATAAATTGATATAAAATTAATAACTAGGAAAAAGGGTGGAGGGTGTTGGTTGAGACCTAATGGGACGTCGACAGCTAGGTTATTAGCGCCAATCTCAGTCACAGTGCAGTGGTCCGGATTGCTCCACACATTACAGAGATGTTAAAACGAGCCCTAAATCTAGATCTTATCATACATCTGTACCTCCTGCAAAAATTAAAATAAAATAAAAACTCGGACAAGAGGCAGAAAAAATTCTTGGGTGAAAAGGCCCAGGAAAAAAGGACCTAAAGGAAAAAGGTCTGGATAGAAAGATTTGGGGAGAAAAGGTCCGTGGAAAGAAGGTTCGGAAAAAAAAAAGTGGAAAATTAATGTCCGAAAGAAAAGTGTCCAGAAAAAAAAAAGGGTCTGCGAAATAAAGTCCGTGGAAAAGAGGTCCTGGAAAAAAACTGCAGGAAAATTAAGTTTTTACTTTTCTTGAACATTAACAAAAAACAGTAACAACTTTAACATGATCACATCATAATGCTAAATACATTTCTCAAGAATATGTAAAAACAGTACCCTTTAGAAGCCAGATTAGGCAATGATGAACACCAAACCCAGACCCCCCAGACCCCCTTGCTGGCTTTGTTCGGCCCCTTCCGAAATTTTTTTCTGGCTGCGCCACTGCGCCGTACTAGTGGCTTCCCAGCGTTTTTTTCCTTTTGTGTTTTTATTTGGAATCCAAATACTGTAAAAGCCTTTATTTTAGCTATTTTGCTTGATGGCCAAATAAATGTTTTTATTCTTTTTTCTTTAAATCTAATTATGGGCTTTTGTTTGTTTGTTTTGGTCCCCCCAACCACCACCAACCAGGGTTGCCACATGCTTTTTTTTTCCTTTTGCATTTTTATTTGGAATCCAAATACTGTAAACGTGTTTATTTTAGCTATTTTGATTGATGGCCAAATAAATGTTATTTCTTTTTTTCTTGAAATCTAATTATGGGCTTTTATTGTTTGTTTTGGTCCCGCCTCCCACCCCACCAAGCTGGGTTGCCACATGCGTTTTTATTTGGAATCCAAATGCTGTAAAACCCTTTATTTTACCTATTTGGCTTCATGGTCAATTAAACATATTTTTTCTTTTTACTTGAAATCTAATTATGGGCTTTTATTGTTTGTTTTGGTA
>JAHWFP010130963.1:0-11070 GCA_023313725.1 Lithobius niger | reverse complement strand
GTTAAGGTGTCCTCACCACGAGCGTCTGATACGAGACCGCGTTTACAAAATAGTGGTCCCCAGGAGTTTTCACGATCCTGAAGAAAGGCGCGTAGGCATCCTTTCATTGTGCGGTGAGCACGCTCGGTCGCGTTCAACTGAGGATGATACGCTGTTGTTTTATGGTGTTTAATCCCTGACGTCTGGAGGAGGTTCGCAAACACCTTAGAGATAAAAGCAGGCCCATTATCCGAGATGATAATTTCTGGGGACCCATGCTTTCCAATGTACTCCCTCTGCAGTTTCTTGGCTGCTGTCTGTGCTGTCGAATTCTTGGTGGGAATAAGCCAGACGTACTTTAAGAAAAAATGTATCATGGTGAAAACGTACTTGTGGTCATGCGTCGATTCGGGCAGTGGTCCCACGAAGTCAGTTCCCAGTATGTGGAATTTTTTTGCTGCTATTACAGGCTGCATATCTCCTGCTTTCCCTCTGTGACATGTTCTTGGCAAGCTGGCATTCGTGACAGGATCTGACGTAGTCCTTGCACTCGCTCAACAGTTTGGGCCAGTGGGGTACTGCTCGTAGGCGCTGCATCGTTTTCATCACGCCCAGGTGACCGGCTTGCTTGTGGTAGTGACAGCTGCATAGAAATGTATGTCGGGAGTGACTTTGGAATGTACAGCCTCCACGCTGTTTCCGGTAGTCCCCTTTGTGGTACCAGGGGGTCTACATAGTAGAGAAGACCAGTGCTGTCAATGGTGTACTTTTTACATATTTTAATGACATAGCTGTGGGTCTCTGTTTGACCAGAGAGTTCTGGTCTGCGTTGATTCTGGACTAAGCGTTGGGCATTCTTGTCCTTGACTTGGGCATCGAGAAGCTGTTCTTTGTCTCTGATATCAATCATGGGCTGTTCTCTTATGAAGAGCATCGGGTTCTTGTGTTCTTCTAGATGATCAATGATTCTGGATTCTTGGATTTCTGTTGGGGATATGTCTACCTCTTGATCTAGGATTTCAGCTGGTGGTGACCTTGTGTAGTCAGCGTCGTCTTCGTCCGAAATGTCTGATGGAGGGTTGCGTGAGAGTGTATCAGCAATGACGTTTTGTGCTCCAGGACGGTGTGTGTCGTCGAAGTCAGAAGTCTGCAGGCGAATGGACCAGCAAGCGGTTCTGCCGGAGGTAAGGAGAGATCTATTTGAGGGCCTGATTATCGGTAATCGGTAGGAAACGTGAACCTGCAATGTAAGTTTCCTAGTGTTCAACGGCTTCTACTGCGGCTAGGGCTTCTAGTTCAAACGTATGGTACTCCTATTCACGGTCCTTTAGTATTCTGCTCCAGAACTCAATGGTGCGAACTTCTCCGTCGATACGTTGAGTCAGGACGGCTCCAAGTACTTCGTTGGGCGCATCGCTTTCGATGACGAAGGTACTGTTTAATTCGAGCAGTGCCAAAATCCCGGCATTGAGCAGCTTGCTCTTTCGTACTTGGAACGAGGTTTGTTGTTCCGTAGTCCACTTGAACGGGACGTCATTCCGTGTGAGTCTGTGAAGCGGGGCGGCTGACTTCGAGAAGTGCCCGATGAACCGTCGGAAGTAGCTGCATAAACCTAAGAATGCTAATTGGCCTTGGAAATTTCCGTATTTCCTGCAAGTGGTCTTAAGTTAGTGAAATCCCATTGGTGGCGACCTTCAGTCCAAGTACCTTCAGTTCAGGTACTCCGAAATGACATTTCTTGCATTTTACGGTGAATCCTGCCTTCCGGAGACGGTTAAAGATGGCTTTGAGAGCTTCGCAATGTTCCGTCCATGTCTCGGTGGACATGATGATGTCATTGATGTAGATTATGCTAACGTGACCGATGAGGTCACCGAGGATGGACGTCATAGCGCGGTGGAATGCCTGATTTGCAGTCTTCAATCCGAAGGGAAACACCTTGAACTTGTAGGACCCTTTGTGGCACACAAATGTGGTGCAGTCCTGGCTGTCTGGTTGGAGCGGGATCTGATGTAATCCCTGCTTCCCGTCCAGAACTGAGATTTACTTGGCTCCTGTCAAGAAATGAAATACTTTGTCAGTTTTCGGCATCGGGAATCTGTCGATGAACGTGTAACGACCCAGTTGTACACCTATTATAAGGTGTACAAAGGGTGTTACTTAGCGGCTTTGGGGTTCAGTACTCCAGCCATGTGTGTGAAGCTTGCTAAGTAGATTCCCACGCATGTCTGGAATGTGGGGCGGTTTTTTTAGGTATTTGGACTATTAAAACGCCTCTCATTCATTCGGCTTCTAGTGAACTACCTTTGGCTACTCGTGAGAGGCCCTCCAATTCTCCTGCAGCCACTACGTCACTATGACGTCAGAGAAGCCCCCTTATAAGGGCTCCTCCTCACGCTTAGCGGCAAGCTTGGACATTCTTTGGGACAAGGACAATGTAGCGGCGCTACCCGCCTGTTGAAGGTGCTCTTGCTAGCGCCGTTATCTTGGTGTACTCATCCGGCATTTTAAAGTAATGACTGTGACTGTTTTGACCTTGGCGCAAAATAGCCTGCTCTCAACTGACCTGAAGTTGGGAGTAGGGAACTCTTATGCCTGGGCATCTAATGTCATTACAATAATCTATCTATATTCGCTGCCACCAGGTAGGAAATTAATAGCAATCCTGATTTAAAGTGCAGTTAAGTTGACTTACCACAAGTTTGGAAATGCTGCGTCCTGATTGGCTGAGGGCCGTTCGGCAGGTAGAGCAGCGAAAAAGCATTGCCGGTTGTGAACAAGTTCCCATGCTGTTTTTGAAACATGGGAAAGAAAGGTGAATTTGAAAACCAACGGATTTTTCGTCAACTGTAGAAGCTATACAATGGGTTGAATTGGTATGAAGAATACTATGGATGGAATTTCCGTGGACTAGGGATCGTTGCTGGGATGCTAATAAAACGAAGTGAGCATAAAAATAAAAACATCGTAGCTACGAAAATCGCGAGTGCCGGTACGGTAGTTTTTCGTAGGTAAACATTCAAATTAGCTATATAAAATGGGCTTAAACTGTTAGTAGTTTATTTATACGTTAGAAATAATTATCCCCCCATGAATCTGAAGCAGTCAAGCTAAAGGTGGTTGAAGTTTTCATAAAAATTTGTCGTAACATGGCCTGTGCCACAAGTAAAAATAAAAACAGCAAGCAACGAGATTGAATGTTTCAAAGCATATAAATGATATGGCAGAGCAATTGTCTAACCATATGTGCCCCCTAACACAAACTAAACTGTGGCTTTATGCCGAAAAAGAAAATACCAAGTTTTTACATTTGTACATAACGAAGCTGCGTTGTCGGCAGTGACTTCCGGTTGTGGAAACGTGATGGAAAAAATCTATATTTAATTTCTGAGTTCGTTTTTGAAAATTGTGTTCCCGTGGAAAGTTGCGGGGGACATCAGGCTATGTTGTGTTGAAAACTGGGCTCAAATATGTCAATTTTTGAGGGGGAGGGGGGCATGTGTCCCAAAGGTGGTGATCGCTGTTTACAGCGTGAGAAAATTGTTTGAGTTTCGTAGCGTTACATGCCCTCACTGGGAAAATGTTGCATGGGTGGCCTGTTGCCTCCCATCAACATGCCTGAAAACAAAGATTAGTGTACGCAAGATACGCCTAAAAATGCCGCCAAGCCATGCAAATCAAAGTACACAAGTAACTCTGTAAATTGTGCAACCGCTCTTCTGTTTACCTACGTGTCCGTATGTTTTGCAAAAAAAGAGTTGCTGAAAACCACTTGCTCCAAATTTTTACTCTTGGTACAAGGTTAAAATACACTTATTACAAAAAATAAACTTTGCCGGCTTTTTACTAGTTTTTGGGTTTTGGGGCAAAAGCTAAACTATGTAATGTTTTCAAATTTACCCAAAAAAAAACACTAGTGAGATAAAAATTAATTTGTTACGGTCCGCACTGCCTTATGCAGGAATATCGTACACGCAACTCATTGAATTTAAGTATTAAATTACAATTTATGGTTTTTGTACTATTTAATCAAATGAGGCCATCTCCTGCTCTGGTAATACGTCCCTCACGGATCTGCCTCTGCTCAAGTCTAGTCATTGCTCAGGTCTGGGATGACTGCGATAGAAACCCTCCGGCGCATTTCAAAAAACCTAAGCCGGCGATAGGGGTCGGAGAATTGAATACTGTGGGCACGCAGGAAACGACCAGCTCTATTTAACGTTAAATGAATACCACTGAAATGGTTTAAGGTTACCAAATAACTTGTTTGAACATAATATTTTTCAACTAAAGGGTTTATAGGTATTCCCCATAACTTACATATAAAAATATAGCACTGGGAGGTTTTATAGATAATACCCAACAACTTCTTAACGACAGGGTTAACCTTTTGCCCCCAGAGGCAAGACAGACATTTTTTTAAAGAAAATGTTTCATGAAACTTAAAGAAGGGAAAATCGGGTCCAAGATCCCTCGTAGATATTCCGAATGAATATTTGAATATGAGTCGTTTAATTCCTATGGCCTATTTCTCACACAGAGAAAGGTTGTAGGCTATAGGAAGAAAATCATTGGCTCTTAAAATTTTGGCGTAAAGTTCCGAAACGGGAAAAGCTGAGAGTTTCTTTGAGTAGGGTTGCACTCACAACAATACCCCTTAACAAAATTAAAATAAAAAAAAAACGCCTTTTTAATTTAAAAAGGAAACTGTGCATTTCAGAAAATGATTTTCTCTTAACTGAAGCAAAGATGCTGTGTTTAAACAAAATACCGACTTAAGGTATCTGCGTTAAGATGCAATTTGCCTGGTTTGTATTTTACGGTATACTCGTAATCCTGCAAAGTCAAACTCCACCTCAGAAGTCTGGTATTTTTACCGGACATCTGTTTGAGCCAGTGCAATGGATTGTGATCTGACTCAATCACGAACTTAGTGCCATAAATGTATGGTCGTAGTTTGGCAACAGCCCAAACCAAACATACACATTCCTTTTCTGTGATGCCATAATTTTGCTCCCTGGGAGTGAGTTTCCGGGAGACATACAAGCATGGGTGCTCGTCACCGTCCACCACTTGTGAGAGGACCACGCCCATACCCCTGTCGGAACAATCGCATTGCAGGATGAAGGTTTGCGTAAAATCAGGAGCCCTGAGTACAGGGAAGGACACTAAAGCTTTCTTTAAGGTGTCAAAAGCCACTTGTTTGCTTTCATCCCACAAAACTAGGTCTGGTGCATCTTTCTTGAGAGAATCTGTTAGGCCAGAACAGATTTGCGAGTAGCCTTCGATATAGCGCTGGTAGTAGCCTACAAGGCTTAAAAAGGAACAGACATCATTTTTTGTCTGTGGTCGTGCGAATTTTTGCACGGCCAAGACCTTCACTTCCGACGGCGTTCGGGAACCATTTCCGACCTCATGGCCGAGAAAGGTGGCTTTGCTTCAAGCGACCTGCGATTTCTTTGCGCTTACCGTGAGTTCGGCCTTCTTGACAGCAGAGAGGAACAAATAAATATTATTTAAGGGTTGGTCCCAGATTTCTGCACCAACAGCAGTGTCATCCTGAAAAGGAGTGACAAAATCTTCCAAACCTCTGGTCACATTGTCCATGAGCTTTTGGAAACAAAATGGTGCATTTTTCATGCCCATGTTCATCATTAAAGGGGCATACTTCCCTATGGGAGTTGTGATTGTGGCAGCTTGGGAAGCTTCAGGTGTAATCCTGACTTGCCAGAAACCCCTGTTTAAATCAAAAATAGAAATAAACTTCCAGCAGGCTGCACGCTCTATGCACTCTTCAATATTTGGGATTGGATAATCCATAGTTACCGTGTTATTGTTCAAATCGTGATAGTCAGCAACGGCGAGGACTAGCGTCTTCCTTTTGAACAATAATCATGGGGCTTCCATGTGGCGAATCGGTTTCAACGATTAGGCCTAAATCTAGCATACGCTTGATTTCGGTAACAATAATATCACGCTCAAACTTGGCGTGTCTGTAGTATTTACAAGGTTTGACATTAGCGTCAATAAGCGTGATGTCATGCGTGACGAGATCAGTACGACCTGGTTGTGTTGAAAATACACCATTTACTCGATCAAATACTTTGATTAAATCAGCTTTTTGTGATTCCGTTAAATCGCCAGTTTTTTTGAAAAGAGCCATGGCTTCGTGACTTGACAAATGGCCGTCACCGACTTTGCCTTCCCAAGTGAAATCTTTGTGCACTAAGTCACGTCCGTCAGTTAAAATAAAATTGCTAGTCCCTTCCCTGGGAACGTAGGGCTTCAGCAAGTTCACATGGCAAACAGTCTCTTTCTGGGTACCATAGGATTTTTTTACAACATAGTTGGTGTCTGAAATCCTTTTTAAAACTTCGTAAGGACCATCCCAGTAGATGTCCAATTTGTTTGCACGTGTGGGCTTTAAGATGAGTACTTTATCACCTGGACTTGCGTTCAGTGGCTTTATGATCATAATTATTTTTATTTTTAAGTTGTCCCTTTTGGACGTTTTCCTGTGCTAATTCATGGGAATACTTGAAGCGCTGCAACAAGTCTAAGATGTACTCGAGAACTGTTGGGTGCACATCTGGCTCTGCCCATTGACTCTTAATTAAGTCGAGTGGCCCTTTTATGATCCTGCCATAAACCAATTCCGAGGGTGTGAAACCCGTGCTCTCATGGGGAGCCGTCCGCAAAGCAAACATTGCCCCCGGCAAACAACGTTCCCAGTCGTCAGGATGCTCATGACAGACTGAGCGAAGCACCGCTTTGAGCGTGCGATGTAGGCGTTCTACGCTATTAGATTGCGGGTGGTTAACGTTTGAGTTAATGCATTTAATTCCGCATTTTTCCAAAAATAGGGTGGTTAATTCAGACACGAAAATTGAGCCTAAATCTGACTGAAGTTCAGAGGGGAAGCCTAACCTTGAGAAAATTTCGAGTAGGGCGTTGACTACCAACTGGCTGTTTGCCTCTTTTAAAGGGACAGCTTCGGGAAACTTCGTGGCTGGGCCTAATAAGGATAGTATGTACTTGTACAGCTTTGCTAGTAGGTTTGATTGGTCCTACAATATCGATAATTTATCGATTAAATGGTTCACCATCCATAGGGACTAGTACCATGGGTGCAATGAACTTCTGGCCAGTTTTGCCAGTTTTCTGACATGTAAGACATGTATGCACATACATCTCTATGTCGCTAAAGCAGTGGGGCCAATAGAAATGAGTTAGACACGATCCTTACTTTTTGCTCGGCCACGTTTGCATGTGCTGTGTCTAATACTGATTCCCTGCACTCCTGGGGTAGCACTAGTTGCTTCTCGATTGGCGGCTTACCCTGTGCTTGTAAGGGCTTACGAAAAAGAAGACCCTTTTCGACAAAGAAATTTTTGTTAGCATCTTGCTGCTCTGTTGGCAGTTTAGACGTCTCCCAGCACTGTTTAAGTGTGGGGCAATTTTGCTGGAGTTTTGCGAACTCGGTTTTGTCCAAACTAAGTAATTGGGAAAATTGGTTAGATTGGGGTCCTAACACTACATTGTCTAACGTGTCTGGCTTGGGACTAACAAGACCCTCCTTCACTGCTGGTGGCGTGGTCACACACGATTCCCTGTCTAAACTAGAATCACTACAGTCCGAGTCGGAATCGATCTCACGATATTGTGGTCTAGAGATCGGTAGTTGCAGGTCAGCACGAGTTTGTGAACGTGTGACGGAGTTAACTAGAGGGGCTAACAAGGGTAGACCTCTCTCTTCCAGAATAGTCTGGTATGGGACCCCCAACAACATTTGGAAGTGTGGGCCCATGTGATCGGTTACTAGGGCATCGGTAACGAGAGGCCCGAAAGGTGTCTGAACCTCAATCTGCGCAATAGCATGTGCAGTTGTTTGTTCAGTAAGCGCATTGTGGCAATGCACGTACTCACCAGTAAACTGGTCTGGTTTTACAAAATCATGTGAAATGACGTTGTCCGTGGAACCTATGTCTCTTAAAACTAAACACTTTGTTCCATTCACCTCCCACTCGTGAATGTGTTTACTTAAAACTAATTCCGGAGGACTACGGCCTACAAAATTACAATTAGACTCTTTGGTCGTTGTTTGAGCTGCTTCGTGAGTTATACGAGCACGGCATTCTTTGAGCTGGTGCCCGGGCCGCTTGCAAAAACATCCATCGTTAGGCCTTTGCCTTCTAGGCCTATCAAATTCCCGTTTGGGATCTGTTGAATGTGAAGTGGCAGAGTCCCCACTAGTAGGTTCTGCGCTTGCTGCAGTGCCAGCCGGCTTAGCTGCAGTTCGATTGCCCCCACGGGCATTGCCATTTGCTTTTGAAGCTTGGCCGTTTGGCCGTGCGCCTGTTTGCACCTTGCCCTTTTGAGCAGTCTCAACTGAAATCTGTTTATTGCGAGTGGTCCACTCGTCACAAAACTTAGAAGCTTCTTCTAACGTGCCTAACTTTTGCTGGTCTGGTAACCACTTGCGTAGGCCTATTGGGCATGCCTTCAAAAACTGCTCCATTAAAATAACATTAATCAAATTATCGTAATTCGAATTAACCCCTGCTAACGACATCCATCTTGAAAATAAGGTTTGAAGTTCAAATGCAAATTCGTGGAACTGCATTTCTGGTTCTTTTTCTAAGGATCTGAATTGCACCTGAACTGATTCTTTAGTTTGCACAAAACGGGCCAAAAGATGCGTTTTAACGACACGAAATTATGCATGTCTTCTGCATTTAATTGTGAACACACTTTGATTAGTAGGTCCCCTAATAATGGTTGGAGCCCGACTACCCAATCATTTCTAGAAATGCGTTGCGTTTCCATAGTACGTTCGAATACTTTAAGAAAGGAATTAATTTCTGATTTTGGACCCCATTTGTTAATAATGTCTAACAATGTCTATTTTTCCTGGCTTATCAACTGGTCTTGGTTGTTCGTTAACGGCTGGTAAATTAGGATTGGTACCTGCATTACTAGTTAACCTAACAAGTTCTAGTTGCTTTTCAACCAGTAGCATTTCTTGTGCTACTCTTTTTAATTCTAACTCCTTAGCCTGTTGGCTAGTCTGGGAGTTTTGATCTGCGAGCCTAAGCTCATGAGATCGAGCCCTAGCTGCTTCAGCTAATTCTTCGGCCCTACGAGCGTCTCCACGTTGCGCTTCGACATCTCTCTATCTTAATTCTTCCGCTTTAAAATCGGCCTGTCTTTCTTTTAAAAGAAGTTCTCGTTTGGCCATTGCTGCCGTTTCTCGTTTGTCTATAGCTGTTGCTAATGTGTCAGACAATTCCTCTGAAGTAAATTTTTTACTTTGAAGGGCATTTTCTAAAATTTCTTTAGTTTCGTGTCTTTTGTCAGAAACTGTAAGGCCTAGCGTAAGGCAGGCTTTCTTTAAATCCTTATTCTGAAGGTTTCGAATAACGTCGGCTAACGTAGCCATGTTGCAAGTTAGATTATTTTCAAGTAAAGTTTTTAAATGAAAAAAAAAATTAAATCACAGCCGTGAAATTAATTATCTACGTTTAAACTAAGCAAGAATTAAATCTTTTCGCAAATAAACCAAAACCAGTTACATGTGTGAAAAACATACAAAATTACCCCTGGCACTAGTGAATGGAATACCTACTAAAAAAAATCAATAGGCTAACTACACAGGGCTTGGCAACTTGGCATATCCTACGCACACTAACCTTTTTACAAAAAGCACAATCGCTGTGCGGTCAGTCAATCCTCGTCTCCCACCGTCGACTCGGAGTTGAATGAACACTGAAGTGAACGTCCTTCTGGGTGAAATCTGAACACTGTCACAAACTTCTTGGTTGGGTTATCCAAGGTGTGGAAACTGGAGCGCCATATCCCTCTGGGCTGGATCCTCCGGGTGTAGATGATTTTGCTTCACCTTCTGCAGGTTTGCCTTTTTGAAGTTGAGGCTGCTGCCTTCCGTCTCCGAGCGTCTAGCTGGTACGGGAACTGATGAGCCTTATTTTTGACTTTAAGGCGGACGTCTGCTTCTGTGAAGCTGGGTGTGCAATCGTGGTGACGTGATTGCGGGCGTCTGGGGTGCAGTTGTTTTTACTGAACTGCTGACATTCCTCGAGTTTGAAGAAATTGTTCAAAAGTTCGATCGAAACTGGGCATGGTAGTATGACACGGTAGGCGATGATCCCACACGCTGCCAACCAGTTTGTAGCGGCGCTACCCGCCTGTTAAAGGTGCTCTTGCTAGCGCCGTTATCTTGGTGTACTCATCCGGCGTTTTAAAGTAATGACTGTGACTGTTTTGACCTTTGCGCAAAATAGCCTGCTCTCTACTGACCTGAAGTTGGGGGTAGGGAACTCTTATGCCTGGGCATCTAATGTCACTACAATAATCTATCTATATTCGCTGCCACCAGGTGGGAAATTAATAGTGATTCTGATTTAAAGGGCAGTTAAGTTGACTAACCTTAAACTAGCTATTATTCAAACAAAGTCAATGTTGAATATAAAAAAACTCTTGGTAGTTTTTAATAAAACAACAAAATGCAAAAGATATTTACATTGGACTACAGAAATAAGTTCAGTGAAATTCTACAGCTTTTTAGTTAAAAGCAAGGCAAGTTTAAATAAACTTCAAACAAAAATGTTTTAGATTAAAACATCAGCGATCGTAAACACAGTTTTAGTTTACACAAGATTTAGACAAGAATTAAAGTCTACTAGTTCAAATCCATGAACGTAGATAACCTTTTAGTTTTTACAGTAATCAATGCAACCTACCACCTGTAAGTATCAGAGTTCAATCATAGAAGGCCTAACTGCGTCAGTAATACCTTACGTGATTTTGGTGAAGTCCCTTTTTAAATTAACCCGTTTAGTTAAAATAAAAATTAATAATAGCGCTTTGGCTTTGGCTCGGGTTTTTAGGAAGTGGTCCCTTAACACTTAAGTATGTAGAGAGGGTTGGTCAAGAATGCCGATGGCCTAACTACATATCGCGAAGATTGCCTAGTCGCATTTAAAATTTAAGACTATAAAATTTAGAATATCCTGTTCCAAAAGTTAAATTTCTTACTATCTGCAAAATACTTACCTTCAGTACTCACGCTAAATT
>JAHWFP010130959.1:0-51516 GCA_023313725.1 Lithobius niger | reverse complement strand
GGCAATAATATGCCTTAATGTTGAAACACGAATGCAGGATGTCATAGGAAACTTGTCTGATGCATATGAAGCGTGGGAAAAACTCAAAACTATTTTTGAACCAGTGTCTAGGGCTCGTGAGGCTAGACTTAGAAGTGAATTCTTTGCTTTACAATTAGAACAGAATGAGCCCATGGCATTATTTTTGGCTAGAGTTGACAAAAAGGCAGCTGAATTAGCTGATATTAAGGCACCACGTACAGATACAGAAATTGCATTCCAGTATTTAGGAAAATTGCCCGAAGAATACGAGTACACTGTCCAACAGATCTATCACTGGAAAGATGCAGATTTCATTCCTTCAAAGGTTAGGGAGCAACTTCTAGCAGAATACTCTAGATTAAAAATGAAGCAGCCTACTGCAACTGCATCAAATGTGATGGCTTCAGATGATCCCGAGTTCGCGAAAGCATTCGCTATGTTTCAAAAAGTGTATAAACGTGCACCATCTCGTGAACAACAAGTAGGCTTACAATTTCGTCAAGGTGGAAACTCCACTCGTGCGTGCTTCAATTGTGGTGAAAAATCCCATATGGTTAGGGCCTGCCCTCATCTAACATCTCAAGCAAACGAGAAAACCCCAAGTAGCAGTAGAGGCAACCCTCGACGTGGTAGAAGTAGGGGAAGAAATAGAGGAGGTCCATCCAGCACTAACGACCGGGCCGGCAGTTTCTATGTTGGTATTGACGAGCAGATCAATTCTTCAGCAGTGTGTGTGGAAGATGCAGATTTTACCCCCAGTGCGCAGATTCTTGGAAAAATAACACGAGGTGATCCCAATTGGTACCTGGATTCCGGTGCTACGCACCACATATGTACAAATAGAGATTGGTTTATTTCACTTGCAACAGTGCAAGATAAGCAAGTTTGCCTTGGTGAAGGCGCATCAAAAATTGTTGGTATCGGGCAAGTGACCATTCAAGTAAAAGTCGGTGATGTTACATGTACTATTGACTTACAAAATGTTTTGTATATTCCAACCTTTTGCAAAAATCTCATAAGTGTTGGTTGCATCGATAAGTCTCTTTATCACATTGACATTTTTCAGGGACATATGAGTGTGTATTTACATAATGCAAATGAATGCCTACTGTATGGCAAGCGAATCGCAAACAAGTTGTATTGCGTATGCAATGTTGTGTCTCATAAGGTCAAACCAAAACATGTGAATGGAGCTGTAGCTTGTACATCTGACTCGAGTAAGAGTTCCTTTGGATTAAGTAAGAACCATAAGGGGGACTTTAAACGAAGTAGTGAAATCTATAAGATTAGAGTAGATGATCAAGTTAAACCCAATAAGTCAGTTTCAGTGGAAACATGGCACTCGAGGTTTGGTCATCAGCATAATTTGGGCCTGATAAACTTACAAAACTCCAAGGTTGTACATGGTATACAAGTGGGAGTGAAGCCTAAATCTCCTCAGTGTGAGGTATGCAAGGTAACCAAATCGACTAGGGCTAGTTTTAAGGGTATTGATGCTGTTCAGAGTAAGAAGCCCTTCGAGCTCCTTCACATGGATGTTTGGGGACCAAGTCGCACGGTATCCTTGGGTAATTGTAGATATGTGCTTACTATAATTGATGATTATACTCGTTATGCATGGGTGTTTCCGATCGCTAAGAAAAGCGACGTATTTCAAACTTTTGTTGACTTTCGTGCAAGAAGTGAAAGACAATTCAACCTCAAAATTGTAAATGTCCGCACGGACCGAGGTATGGAATTTTGTTCAGGTGAATTTTGTGATTATCTACGTAAGTTGGGTGTAAGATACCAGCGAACCAATGCCTACTCACCAGCTATGAATGGAATCGCTGAGCGATTAAACCGCACGTTGATAGAAGGGGTACGTGCAATACTTCACGAGACGTCTCTGCCACGCAATCTTTGGGGAAAAAATGTATGTACATTCACCTACCTAAAGAATAGGTACCCTCACTCAAAATTAGGCTTTAAGGTCCCTTATACATTATTGTTTGATCGAGGTGTATCAGTCAGACATTTACGAAGACCTGGTGCAATGTGTTATGTACACTTCAACAAGCCGGGAAGGGATAAACTCGACGTTAAAGCATGGGAGGGGGTATTCATTGGCTATGCAGTTGACACGGTAGGATATAGAGTGTGGAATCCCCAAACTAACATGATTGTTGAAACTAAACATGTAAAAGTAGATGAGGATAAGTTATGGGGAAAGGAGAAAAGGTCCTTGCAGTATAGGCCTAAGAGTGTTCTTAAACCCAGTGAAAGTGCAACTAAATTTAACTATGAAAAGGGAATTAGTTCTGGTACAGAGTCAGAATCAGATGGTAATTCTAGTGTAGAATCAGAAGCAGAAGATAAGACTGAGGGCCCAGTAACCATTGAAGAAGTTCCTCCACAGCCAATCATTCGTAGTAATAGTGTAGGCTCATCCCCCAAATTGGCCCCTTTAGATTATAAGAATTGGAGAAGGGAAGAAGTAGTCCGTAAGACGGGGCAAAGGGTAGGTAGGATAGATGTGTACTATCGCACCCCAGATGGAATTACATTCCGCAGTGTTAATGATATCAAAAAGTATTGTGTAGAACAGGGATGTCAGTTTGAACCAGTGTTCGATTTTAGGGGTAGACGAACACCTGATCCCGAAAATGTATCCACTAGTGAAAAGGATAGTCCTGTTGATTTCAGTGATGCCGAGGCTTACATGTGTATTGTTGAGCCAAGTAACTATGAGGAAGCCATTGCCTCTCCTCAAAAGTATGAATGGAAAAGGTCCATGGAAGACGAAATTGAGTCTTTTAAGAAAAGAGAAGTATACAAAGAGGTTAATGTAACTCATGATATGAAGGTACTGGGATGTAAGTGGATTTACAAGGTAAAACAAAATACCGACGGAAGTGTTAAGCGTTTCCGCTCCCGACTAGTAGCTCAGGGGTTTCGTCAAGCAAGCGGTGTTGATTTTGACGAAGTGTTCAGCCCAGTTGTAAATTTTGTTTTGGTTAGATTCTTTTATGTATTATTAGTATCCATTATGAAGTGGACAAATGTTCATTTGGATATCAAGTGTGCGTACCTTTATGGTACATTAGATTGCAAAACCTTCATGGAAATCCCTAAAGGATTCAAAACTGTATTTAACCATGGTAAGGTGTGGCTATTGCAAAAAGCCGTATATGGTCTTCACCAAAGTGGGAGACTATGGTGGGAAGAACTTGAAAAGACATTAGTGGTAATAGGATTTTCTAAGTTCTTGGGACTTAACTGTGTTTATCATTTTGGTTTAGATGCAGTTTTATTATTTTATGTGGATGATTTGCTTTTGTTTGCCAGAAACGAAACTATTAGAGCAAATGTAGTAACGTTGCTTAAATCCAAATTCGAACTCACGTCTTTAGGAGAAGTAAAAAACCTATTAGGAGTTGAATTCCTAAAAGTTGATGGCAAGACAGTAATTCATCAACAGTCTTACATTTCTAAACTCGCAAAGAGGTATGATGTCGATGAAACGTGTAAGGTACGTGTACCAGTACCGGCTGGTACTTGTGTTCAAAAGAAGCGAGACGAAAATGAGACAAGTGTAAATTTCCCATACAGGTCACTTGTAGGAAGTTTGTTGTATGTAGCTTCTAGAACAAGGCCTGATATTCTGTTGAGTGTTATAATATTATCCCAATATAACAATGCCTTTACGCCCATTCATATTCGGTTGTTGTTAAACGTATTGCGATACTTAGTCAGTACGAAACATTATGCTATCGATCTTTCAAGTGTCACAGGATCTGAATTGTATGCATATGTGGATGCATCTTGGGCATCCGATAGAGACGACCGGCGTAGTTTCGGTGGGCACATTGTATTCTTGGGTAGTGTACCTATTTTGTGGGGCTGTAAGAAGCAGAGTATGGTGTGCCTCAGTACAATGGAGGCAGAATTCATTGCAATGATTCCGGCAGTAAAAGAATTGCACTGGCTACACGGTGCATTGTCAAATTCAGTATTAGCACCATTGGCTACAACACCAAAATTGTACTGTGACTCACAATCTGCCATCCACTTTACTAAGAATGAGGTAGAAAACTTGAGGTCAAAGCACATTGACATTAAATATATGTTTTTGAGGGATTGGTTACGAAAGCAATATTTCTGTTTGTATAAAGTACCGTCTGAACTAAATGTTGCAGACATGCTGACGAAATGGCTGAACCCAGGACGGCTGAATAGGCTATGTTCAGCGGTGTTCTATAATTGTGACTCATAAGTAACGTTATAAATTCTGTAGCATTGTTTTTGCATGAGAAGAATGGGAGGGTGTGTTGGTTGTACGCATAGCCTAGCTATAGTTGGTTCTTCTCAGCAAAGAATTTATTTGTATTATTCATATCATTGGTTAAAATATCATTTGAGACTAAAATGTACTGTACTGTCTCCCAGTTCAGGAAAGAGCGATGGAAAAGCCTGGTCGGCAATTACGCCCCGTTTGCCTGGAGAATGAAACATCCGGCTTATCGAGCGCTCTAGCCTGGTGGGGACTAACTTCCGGTTTAGAATGGAGCGAACGCTCACTCGTGTTCTGGGGTCGATGCAGGCAGCATGGGCTGCAAGCTGCAGTCATGTTGTTTAAGCCATGTGGTCAAGCGTGTGTCATTTGTTGTAACCTTGCAATGTCACTGTTAAATAAACAGTTGAACTTTAGTTATTCTTCTGAACCTTCTTTGAAACAAAACAGTAATTTGTAGGACTAGGAATTCGCTGGAGTAACGCGGACATTTTCCTACAAAGGCACTGTTGAGGAATGGCACTCGGCGTGTCGCCGCAGTCGCCGTGAGGAGGTGGTGTTGGCCCGTTTGCGCGTTGGTCACACTCGACTTACTCACTGTTTCCTTTTGCGGGGGCTTGACCCTCCTGAATGTTCTTGGTGTCGACAGCCACTTACGGTCCGGCACTTCCTTGTTGATTGTCACCATCTTGATGGTGTTCGTCGTCGTTTCCATCTTCCGCATGACATTGCGCGTCAATTGGGTGATAAGTCTGTCCTCCTGTCCGGTGTTTTTCAATTTTTGCAGGAGGTACAGATGTATGACAAGATTTAGATTTGGGGTTTGAATAACATCTCTGTAATGTGTGGTGCAGTGGCAACCCGGACCACTGCACTGTGACTGAGGTTGGCGCTAATGACCAAGTTGTCGACGCGCCATTAAGCCTCAATCCCCCCCCCTCGATAATGAAAAATACTATTTTCGATAATGGAAAATGCTAGTTTCGATAATGGAAAATACTAGTTTCGATAATGAAAAATACTAGTTTCGATAATGGAAAATACTAGTTTCGATAATGAAAAATACTTGGATAGATAATGAAAAATACTAGTTTTGATAATGGAAAATATTAGTTTCGATAACGAAAAATACTAGTTTCGATAATGGAATATCATTTTTCGTTAACGAAAATTGAATTTCCTTTAACGGATATTTAATTTTTGTTAACGGAAAATTAATTTCATGTGATTGGATAATATATTTGTTCCTCTTTGACATGATGTTTCAATAAATTTATTTTACATTATCGGAATTTTCTTTAACAACAAATGAATTTCCATGATGTGAAATTACGATTACTAGTCGATAATGAAAAATGTTTTTCGTTAACAGAAAACATTTTTCATTATCGTAATTTAATTTTCAGTATCGACCAAGTATTTCCGTTAACGGATATTCAGGCCGATAATGAAAATAAAAATGCGATAATGAAAAATGTTTAATAAAAAATCTGTTGGCGTGCCATAGATGAGCCAGGATAGGTGGGCAGTACTGCTTTTCTGAAAACGAGTCGTAAAGTAGTCCTGCTTCCATTAGTATCACCAGAATGCGCCATGATTATTTTCTTAGGAAGCATTACACAGCACCCACTGAGTAATCCCATTGGGCCTAGGGTGAAATAAATTCGAAATATAAAATGGTGGCATTAGTTCAACAATACCTGTTATTAATAGCAACAGTACCTTAAGAAATTTACGAATGTCCTGCGTGGGCAACATTTGAAGTTGAAAAACTTATCTTGTGTTCGATTCAAATAGTTTTTGGTTCGTTTGAATAAATTAATCACCGATAAAAATTAAGTCCGAATGTATCGCTTCGTGTTACACAAAACCACGAATTATACTTAGCTCCATTCTTAACTGCAACTGGTTTTAAAACTGAATGCTGAATTAAAAAAAAAACTCACTTGATCAGCTGGTTATGCTCTGGATAAAATTAATTTCGCCTCCTAATCTGATGTATCAGTCATCTTAAAGAGATTTATGCAGTATTATAATTTGCTTTAGCGAAGCTAAGAACTTTCGACTCCATGACGACTCCCAGTAACATAAGCTAGGGCAGTTGAGTTGTCTATGCAGTTTACCAGCACATCCATTGACGATGATGCCCTCTGGCTGCAATCACTGAAATCTGGCATCAATTGCACACAAACATTTATTATGGCTGGGGAAGACTAGAGTGACATGCACGTGTGCTGTACTCTAGAATGAACAACCAATTGTTTTGAATCTAACTGGAGGGTTTTAGAAGAAAAGAGAAGTCCAATAGGGGAGGGGAACTAGGTTTTCCAACCATAAACTCTCTGACCATGTTTGGGCCAGAGGCATTTACCAAAATAAAAATCACACATACCGCTGGTTGCTGGTAGTTTATTTCTCGCATGTTTTCTCTAACTACCAATATTATTGCAATCCTTATTCTTTACAAGCGATGAAAAATGGAAACAAAATTTAATAATCCCTTCATTGAATTTAGTTCACTTCTTATTAGTGGCGATCCCAGCCTCTCAATTTGGAGGGGGTAAACTAAAATAATAATCGTCTGTTTCCCCCCACCAAGAATAAAATAGTCTATTCCAAACAACGGCAGCATTTCAAGGGGGGGGGGCGACTAGTGGTAGCACGTTGCTTCGTTGCATGACTGGGCGTTGGAAAGCGATGCTTACCTACACGACGGAATGTTTGAATGGAATGCCATTCAGGGGTCGAAAGTACGTCACAGTCACCATTGAATTTTTCGCTCATTTTAAACTTTAAACTTCTATTGTGACGTGTCTAAATTAGTAGATGACTCCAATTGGATTCATTCGAAAGGTGGAATGTCTTCTGTTCAACAATGGTCGTTGAAAGGGTCTACGACTATTAGGAATCGATCTACGCCCGTTTTACTAGGGGCTGGTTTTTCCACCTTTCGAAGCAATCTATTTGGAATCATCTACCTAAATTAGACACGTCACAATAGAAGTTGAGAGTTTAAAATGAGCAAAACATCCAACGGTGACAGTGATACCAGCTGCTATTAAAATGGCGGTAGCTCGTCACCTAACAGCCGTAGACCCTTTCAACTACCCTTGTTGCAAAGAAGACTTTCCCATCTATCAAATGAATCCTCTAATTTTTTTATCTCTTTCACCGTATACAGCCTAATTATATTCATGCATTGTGGGCGCACCTCTAGACTGTATTTAAATTTATTTGACTGTTTTACACCTTTTATTTTCGTTTCTCACTCTTTTTTACCATGAATCATTTATATGTGTTTGCATATTTTGTTTCAGAAATGTCATTCTGTCAGTTCTGTGTACCTCATTTATCAGTCAATGCATTCATCTTATTTGCATTGTCGTGTAAGCTATGGCTCTTGACTGATGAATTTACATTTGCTTTTAAGTTTTATTTACTTTCAATAGCTGTAAGTGCTGCAAGTCATTTTGCTGTTTTTTCATTTCATCAAATTGATTATAACTGGCAGACACCCAAGATATACTTGAATCCATTTGCCAAACTAACCATGCTTTCTGAAATTCTTTTCGGAAGAATCAGGTAAGGGATAAAATCCAAGGATAAGACTGCAGAGAGCAAAAAAGGAGTTTTGCCTTTTTAGAGTGGTTAGGTAAAACATTTTTTGGGAGGCAGACGCTTCGAGCAGAACCGCAAGTTTTCAAGGTAGGACAGGAAACAGTACACAATAACCAACACAGAAATGAAAAAATAACAAGGAAAGTCCTGAAGATTCATAAGTTTGTCATATTTTTTATCACACTTTATTTTGTTCAGCTTTGCATCATCTGAAGGCAACTAATGCTCGAACTGATTAACTACCAATTTTAACCACAACTCCACAGTTTAAAAGTAAAAATAAGGTTAAAGAGGGGAATAAAAAACCAGAGATACATCGATATCCCATACCAACTGAAGAAGAGTTTGGGGATCTTTTTTCCAGTGGCTGATCAGTTGTTTTAGGCAACTAGAATTCGTTTTGCCAAAGATCAGGACCCAGGGCTAGGGTGAATTATTTGTTCATCCCTTTTTTTCTCCGTTAGTTCAAGGACTGGTTAAAAACAACCTTCACCAACTCACTGAAATCCACAGCATTGATATTGTTGTTGGTTATCGTTTTTAAATTATTTCTCAACTTCCTTAGAAAGAATACAAGTAACAGAATTTAGAATTTGGAACAAAGTAGATTACTTCTGCGGAAGCCACCGTATTCCTTATTAGGCAAGGGGTGCTATTGAAAAATACGACGTTGGACCAGGTGCGTTGGTGAAAGGTGCACGTTTACTAATTAAATTAATGAAAAGTCATTGACGGTATAAAAAGGAACTTGAATTAATATATTATGCTCTTAATTCGTAAAAATGAAATAAATCGACCTGGATCACAACTTGTCAGAAATAAGATTGCTATAAAAAGCTGCTGGAAATCAAGCGCTTTTAAAATTTATCTGATTAAATATATATTATCATTCCCCCCCCCCAACAATTTCTTACGTAGTCACAGCTTGTTAAACGACCACTGAACACAGACGTGACAAAACGCAATTACGTTGTCTTTCCTGAGTAGGAATTAATTTTATTAGTATTGGTTAACGCAAAGCATGTACACACGAAATATTAAATACGCATTTAATTAATAGTTTTTATAAATAATAAGGCCGCTAAAAGTTAATTAAGTGTTTCTCAGAAGAGCACGCAGGGTTTTTTTTTGACATTTTTTATGACATTGTCTAAAAAAAAATTCCGAACACGCATTAGCAAATTCATCAAATATTTCCTAGTGCCGATGACCACGTCAGATCTTTGCTCCCTTTACGTGATCGTCTCGAAACTAATCTAAAGGCCGTTCAGAGGCCTGCGCAACCTTAAATTTTGATTCAATGAATGATTTTATAAAATGTGGAACTTTGCATTCTTATCCTGGCATTTAAACGTATATATGGTACTCCACGACAAAATGTGAGCTACTGACTTAGTTTTATTTGGTAAAAACAAAAAGCCATTGCTCGCATGTGAAAAATCAAAAATAAAACTTAAAAAAAACCGCCCACTCGCGTCAGTATAAAAAAAACGCCTGAGAACCACTTAATTGATTTTTAGCACCTAACTGTACGGGAATGATTATTTATATGAAAGTCACGATCATCACGATTTGAACTTGTTAAGGACCAACCACTACCACGATGCCGAGTATTCTTCCTTTCATATTGGGTTTGTTGGTTATTCAGTGGTTTACAGATTACTTGAAGAAAAGTTTTTTAATTACAGGTTTTGAACTTTGGTTTAACGCTTTTGCACGTCAATTTGACACTTTTGTACTTGGATTTAACACTTTTGTACTTCAATTTAACGTTAGTGGCTTTCATATTAACATTCTTGTCTTTCGATTTAACACACTTGCACTTGAATTTAACACTTTTGCACTTGAAATTAAAGCATTGAAACAACTGATTCTTTTTTTATTGGCTGTAAAGAATGTGAAATTATACAAAATATACTCATTTCGCTGCAACACTCACGAAACTCTACGAAATATCGTATGGCGCTGTAAATAAATGACGATTAAGAGCTGCGTTTAAAGCGAAAACAAAAGCGAATGACGACTGTTTTGGAGACTAGCTGGTTTATGCAGCGTAGGCTTGTGCGAGAGGCTTTCACTCCACAGGACAAATGACTCACAGTTTGGTATTCTAACGTCTTTAGTGCACATATTCATAACAAATCTTCTTGAAACCTTCGTGCACCTGCATTCTCTGGGTTCTTACAACCAACCACTGTATTCGCGCGCTCACAAGCAGACGCTGCCGCTTACGATAACACTGGGAGGTGTGCGTCCAAGTCAGGCAGTGGCGGGCTGTGCCCTCAAACTTGTACGTGTACAAGGCGCTTCTCATTGTATGCTTCCACGTAATTTATTATCTGTCTAGGTTATGCTCGTGTAAATATTGTTTTCAGGCCTCCTTTTTTTTCCTACTTGGTTCTCCTTTAGAGAAAACAGTGTAAATGTCTGCCACCTATATTACTGAAAAATGCAGTGCAGTGATTAAAAAAAATAATAGTGATATTTTCGTATTATTTACTTTTTTCCAAATGTTATGTACCTCCTTGTGAATTCTTTCGTCAGCAACAAGCTCAACAATGATTTTGATTCATTTGATGTTTTTGAATAGCTGCCCCTTGCGACTCGTCGTCGTCGGTCCGTGGCTTCCCTAGCAGGCTCATTGTTTACTACTACTTGCACTGTAGCTGCCGTAGTACGTAGTACGTCAACTTCAGTAATATTGCTGTCAAGATTTCTAACATACGTTTCGCCACCCCCACTACTGGCCATAATACCTTGTGAATCATCACTTACTCTCTTAGCCTTGTCATAAACCAGCTAATAACTCCAAAGCAATCGTCATTTCACTTGCGTTTTTGCTTCAAACGCCGCTATTACTGTAATCGTTATTTATTTAAAGCGCCATAGGATATTTCGGAGAGTTTGGGGAGCGTTGCAGCGAAATTTCATTATAGCTGCATTTTTTTTATGCTGTAAAAATTTCTGTGTAAGCGTATTTCGTATACTTCACATTCTTTACAGCGAATAAAACAAATTAGTTATTATTACAACGCTTTAATTTCAAGTGCAAAAGTGTTAAATTCAAGTGCAAGTGTGTTAAATCCAAAGACAAGAGTGTTAATTTGAATTCCACTACGTTAAATTCAAGTACAAAAGTGTTAAATCCAAGTACAAAAGTGTCAAATTGACGTGCAAAAGTGTTAAACCAAAGTTCAAAACTGTAATATCTATTGTAAAGCTTCTTTAACAATTACCAGAATTCAATCATATTTTTTTTGCATACGTATTGAAATAGTGAAACAGGAAAAATATCTTGTTTGCTTTAGTGATAATGCAGTTCAAACCCTAGGTCGTGGTTTAAGCTAGTTACGTAAAAAAATAAATATGTTTTACAATGTGTAGAACGGTGTACCTTAACGTGTTCAGACGCCGTTGCTTATCTTTATAATTGGATTAAATCAAGGAATTGCAATCTGCTGCAGCACAAGCACAAATTTTTCCTCTTTCAAAATGCACGAAAATTATTTGGTTTGTGGTAATTTCTGATAATATTCGTGTTAAGCATGAATATTATCTCTGTGAAGGTCCCACAGAAATGGATTTCGTGGTTATTGTGATTAGGAATTGGGGTTGAGCCTTTCTCAAAAATGTCGGAAGGTTTTTTTTACTATGTACCGCGAGTTGTGTGCATGTGTGTGCTTTTTCTTGCACTGCAAGAGTCCCTTAACTAAAGGAATGAGTCTCATGTAGACAAGACGCTGAGGACCTCCAGATTTTCGTGTAGGCCATTCCGACAACCGTTTAGAGCTCCCGAACCATTGTTATAGTGTGCAACCTATCGTGTAACTTCCGGCGAATTCCTAATTTTTTAAGAGGAATTTGATGAACAAGCCAGTTACCCTTAGCTCTCAATTTTGGTCTATTACGTAGTTATGTATTGCTAAATTATGCAGAAATATCACAAAGATGAAGAAAAGATGTTAGTGCTATATGCTGACACCATTCATAATAACACGGAAT
The DNA here is from genome assembly GCA_023313725.1 of Lithobius niger. Taxonomy (NCBI): domain Eukaryota; kingdom Metazoa; phylum Arthropoda; class Chilopoda; order Lithobiomorpha; family Lithobiidae; genus Lithobius; species Lithobius niger. Next base: position 39,602 of record JAHWFP010130959.1, on the reverse strand, counting down.
GGAATAACATGGTAACATAATACGGAGTTTTCAGATTATAAACTTTTAAAAAGCTATTACTTATTACGTTATGCGTTGGTTTACGGAATTCCTTATTCTTCTAATAATGCATACAGTTTTTTTTTTAATTTCTTTAGCTTTAGCTTGTGATAATAATGGCAGAATTTTATTTTCATTCCAGATACTGTATTTCGAGGAAGACTTTTTTTTTCAAGAATAATGACGAATCATAGAATTCGTTTTGCTCATGTTCTTAATACGAACCCAGTAGCTACAATTAGACCAGAATCAGCTGCTTATAAATTGTATCGTCCCGTCATATTGTTGGGTCAAATGATGGGGCTACTCTCTTGGGACTTCCGTCAACATTCTCAAAATGGATATAATGTTAAGAGCCGCCTTTACAGATCAATTGTAACGATTGGCCTAATTTTCATTTTAGTTGCACGTTTAAGGCTATTGTCAAGTACACCGTACTGGTCTCCACTTACAAACATAGTTCACGTCTCAGCAAGTTTAATTATTCCTGTAAGCTATTCTTCATTCGTTATGATATTTTATATTTGTACTGGAAAACGATTCCACACATTCTTCAAGATGTTGAACAAGGAAGAAACTGCATTAAGAAGAATTAAAAAACGAAACTTTGTCTGGAAAATCATGATTACTCAGCTTGTATTGTGCTCTTTGCAAACTGTGCTATGGTTTGTAAATAACATACTGAGTGATCCTTCACCTCTAATCTGTGACGTTGTTTTCGATCTTGCTTACGACATTGTGCTTTGTGGGTATGACGTATTTGTCTCTGTCTCTTTTATAATTGCTGCTGACTTGACTTCTGCATGCTTTAAAGCCCTTGTCTTTGAATTAAAAACTTATTTGGAAACAAACGGTCCTGATGATTATTACCTCAATAAAGTTTACAGTAAGCATGGTACATTGTGTCAACTGGCAGACTCGGTGCAAAATGCCTTTTCATTACTCATCACAGCAATATTAGCACGTCTTTCTTTTGCTTTGTGCTTAGGAATTTATCGGCTTCTGACTTCTGGACCCTTGGATATGAGTGCAATAGTCTTGCTGTTAACAATGTTGACTCTATTACATCGCCTATTAAGTATTTGCTACACAGCCGAATACCTTACAAAAAATGTAAGTTACCAATAATAATGCTATGTAAAACTAACTTATAGTATAAGGGAGCGTTTATGCAACGACTTGCAGCGTACATTTTCCAGCTCATTAGGTTTTACTTAGTTCATACTATATTCGCAGGTTGCTTCTCGTCTTTCCAAGGCAAGTTACTTTCCGGTTATTTGTTAGGGTGCAGAGAAATTAATTTTTTTCGGAATTCTCAATAGCCTGGGCGTGGAAAAGTTTCCTTTTAGCATCAATACCACACACAAAAAAATTCATCACTCTGAGGTTATGTCTTGAAGTGCCCTATGAGGCTTCAAGTTGACAGGCGAAATATCTAAAAAGTGAAAGATTGTTATATGACAAATTTAAAATTTAATTTAAACATTATATCGTCTCATGCTCTCAAGAACCACCTGTAAACATGCTTTAATTGCTAGGAATTTTATTTTTGTAAAAAAAATATGCCGTAACTGTACATCGCACATTATCGAGCTAGGAAAAAATGTTGTAATTATCATTACCCTCAATTTCCTCTGTGAGCATCAAATGAGATAATGTTAAAATTTACACCAGTCAAATGTTTCTAAAATTTGTTTGCTATATCTTTTGTGTTAAAAACCCAAACATGAAGCCTCTTAGGGCACTTCAAGACCCTCACAGGCCCTAACAGTGACGAAATTTTTCGTGTGTGACATGAGATGCGAAAATGAAATTTTTGCTCCTCCAGGTTATTGAGAATTCCGAAACAAATTTGTTCACTGCACCCTATTATCTGCAGCAAACAACCATGGCAACAGTGGGGATATCCTCTCCTCGTAGCTTGCGAAAGAAAGCATGATGCACATGGCATGTGTGCATCAGCTTATTTCAATTCCTACTGCAGTACAAAATCATGGACTGATTTCTGATTTCTTTCAACAAATTCTATATGGACGCGAAGTTAGACTTTGAATGCTACGAGATACTATGTTTTCAATGGTTATTTGCTCTGAAATTGTTCTTTATGGGAGAATACGCACTAAATTGGGAATTGGGAATTGTGAGATATGACTAAAATGTTGTAGCATTGTTTAAAATCATTGTTGTACTTTGTTTTGTGTTGTTATTTAAATTCATTTGATTGTTTGTGCATTGCCTCAATCAAACAAACATAGTGAGGGCATATGGCAGCAGGCCAAGGCCCCAAATAAACAACCTCAACCTCAATCAAACAAACTCACTTTAAATAAATATCCATAGGCTAGCAATTAAATCACGGCATGTGTAATGTCATGTGGAGTAAAGTGCCCCTGTCCTCTTTCCCTCGTATACTTGGGCATTTGTAGCTTAGTGAAGCTTCGGGGATAAAGACTAATTTCCTGCTTTGTGGAATATATCCGGTTATTTAGGTCGTTTGGAAGATATTCGTTCGTGCATTAGAACTAATTTAGGTAACTACAGATGAGTTACGTGATACAAAAAGTCAAGCACGTTTGACGGGAAAACGGGAAAATAATTTTATTTGTGTTTCTGAGTGATGCATGGTGCCAGGTCCTGTTCTTTATGTTATTTATACAATCTTCCAAAACTTAGCTGTAGGAAGTTGACATTCATTGATCCCACCTCTTGTTGGCATGTTGCTAAGTGTAGTAGCAGACGTAAATCCTTTCACAGAATCTACTCCTCAACCGTACTGTCTGCTCAAGATTTCCACAATTGATTTGTATGATTTGAAGTTTTACAATACCTAAAAAAGGGAACAAACAGTCACAGGAAAGTTCTAATTAAAACTTAAACACTCTGCAACAAAAGCAAACCAAAAAAAGACGTGTTTTAACTTCCTCAAGTTTCCACCTGAATACAGGCTGGTTTTGCAGGTTGCCAGATGATGTCGGGCGTACAAACATAACTAAAAATTCGAGAGATTTTTAACCCTTCAAAGTATTGTGCATTAATGATGGATTCTGGAAAGTTATCTTTTTGTACAACTTTACAAAGGAGCGGTTATCAGTTTTCATATTAAGGATGAAAAGCAGCCTAAATAAAAAAAAGATAAAAACTGAGTGCTTTCATATTTCTTCTTACTGCAGTTCCCTACTGGCATGCCTTTTCTGCTATACCAACGTTAATTCTTTTTAATGGTTAAATGTTCAAAGTTTAGAATTAGTCGTATACTTAGTTTCAGAATTAAAGGCGATATTTTCTGTGTGGTGCAGTGGCAACCCGGACCACTGCACTGTGACTGAGGTTGGCGCTAATGACCAAGTTGTCGACGCGCCATTAAGCCTCCCCCCCCCCCCCCGATATTTTCTAGTAACAGTATCCGTGAACCTGGTACAACGTTATCTCTGGAACAGTCAGCGGTTTTGATTTCTTGCATTTTAATATTGTCTTAGTTACCAGGATTGAGTCATTTATGATACCTCATATTCCAGCATTATTTCCAATCACGCCTTACAAAGTTTTGTTCTGTACTCACAACTAACTGCAGATTGATGAATTTTTGTTTCCGACTTTAATGTACTGTTTTTAATTAATTTCAGTCCAAATTTATGTTGGACACCTTGCTATCCATTCCTCCCAAAAAATTGTCTGCCGAGGGATTTCGGGTAAGTTGAATACGACACGTATAGGATATCACACGATGTTTCAGGGTTGACATGCGACAATTTCAAGATGAACATCATGGGATGTCTGGTGATATTCTATTTATCTACTGACTTCAGCATCTCAGCCAGTTCCTAACTGTTAAACATGTTCACTACCAAAGAAAGAATACTGCTGATGTTCTTTGTAGGGCAACATGCATGTCATAATAACAGCTCTACTATTCCTTGTTTGGTGAAAGGGTCTTCGTCGTTGAGGTTTCGTTGATTAAATGGTGATGGGTCATAGAAATCAAGCAACAATACTGAAGACACAAAAAAATGTTGCTACTTGTTATGTGAAGGGGCTGTTCGTCGTTGAGTTTTCACTGCTTGAACAGTGATGGGGGTGCTTCGGAATCGAGTAATAATCCTTAAACACCAACAGAGAACCCCTGCAAGCTAACTGGGGTATTCGTCGTTGAGTAAGTTATTCCCTGTGCGTTAACAGCAGCCTTCGAAATCTTAAACAGTGATGCGGCACGACAATAAACGTGTAATTTCAGGATGGTCAGTGTCGAATTAAACTGCCTGGATACCCGGGAAACCTCGTAGAGGTCCCCACCACAGGGGGCCCTTCGTTAAAAAAATGGGGGTGGGGAAGGAAATTTGAAATGAATCACTATGAAAATTGCATCTCTGAGTTGCTGGAAAATACAATGCAGATTTCTTTTAAATAAGCTAGCATACAAGGCTCCTCCCCAGCCTCTCCCCCACACAACAGGATGCCCTTGGTTAAAAAAATTATTTTGGAAAAATTTGAAACGAATTCCTACGAAAAATTGTGTCTCTTAGTTGCTGGAAAGCGTTTAAAATTCACGCCGATTTCTTAAAAATACAATAGCTTGAGGCACTTCCCTCCCTTTCCCCGGCAATCATCCCAAGGCCCCAGCAGTACGTTCCTGGGGAGGCCCGACTTCTCCTAATCCGACCCTGAGGACGGAGAGGCCATTGGGCTAGATTAATCATAAATAAACATGTATTCAATGTACGATAATTGTGGTTTAGGTTTTAGCTCAATTTGAAAAGCTTTGCATTTAACAAATAATTTTTTTAAATGAAACATATGACAGGCAGTCGTGTCAGCTGGGCTAGTATTAGTCTTCGCTGGTAATCTGAAGTTGAGGGACAATGAATATCCATTGTTTAGATAGCATCGTTCATTGGGTAGGGTGAGAGGTATCCACCAACAATTGAACCATAGTTACATAAATTACAAGAGATCTCCATTGGGAATCTAGGTTTAATTCAAAATGAAAAGCTCTACATTCAATAAATAAATTTAAAATAATGAAAAATACGACAGGCGGCCGTGTCAGCATGGCTAGCACTTTGCATCACTGGTAATCTGAAATTGAAGAACAAGTGGTGTGAATGCCCGTTTGTTGGGAAGCAACCTTCATCGGGTAGGGTCACAGCTATCCACCAACAAAAGTTACCAGATTGTCGGAAGATTTGTTTTCTGACTTCAGCCTGTGACAAAAGCTTAGATTTAAATAATTTTTCTTTATTTAGTTATTTTGTTGGCTGCATGGAAGAAGTCCGTCCTTGGGTAGACACTCAAACTTCAGTCAAAACTTTAGTCAGCTAATTGATTTACAAATTAATGCAATGTTATGTAAATTATTGAGAAGAGGTATCCCTGCCATCCAGGGATGAGAGATCTCGTCTCTCAACTCAGTATATCCCGTAGTTAGAGCATCAAAAACTGTTACTAGAGACCATTTTCGTTATTGTTAACTGATGGATGAGTTGTTGAAGTCTGTAGGTAATGTTTTAAATCGAGTCATTTGTTACTGTGGTTATGACTGCTCTGAAGCCGTGATAGATCCATCGGAAACATCACGGCTGAATTAACAAGGACATATTTTGCTGTAATTATCGTCACCAAAATGTGGCTAATCCATCACATGGATCTGTTTCTTCTCTTGTTTCCAATAATATCTTACTAATAGTTCTGTGAACCAATCACCCAGCCTCGCAACAAATGAGTTTTCGGAGCTTATTTTTATATATTACATAAATGATGACTTTGTGTCACGAGGGATGCAATTATCCTAAGTTTCGTGTTGGACCATAATTGATTGTGACTGGTTTCTTTCAGTCTGATAATAAAAATTAGAAATTTGAAGCCAAAAATAATTTTTTTGCATTGCATTTTAAGGCTGTAATTTGTGTTTTTTTATTATTTTATATCAAGCTAAAAAATTACAAGACTACAGCATTAACATTACGTCCCACAAATTATTTTTGGCATCAAATTTCTAATTCTTTTATCAGCCTGAAAGTAAACCAGCTACAATCAAGTATGGCCGTACATAAAGTTTAGGATTACGGCAATCCTCATGACCCAAAATCTTCAATTATGTATGTATTTATAGATTAGGAAACAGGCTTTGAGCCTATTGTGGGCGGAGCAAACGGATATTCATTTCAAACTTATATTTTTTTTTTTTTTAATGACGATACCACATTTGTTAATGCTCCTTAAAATTCTGGGTGCAATACTCGCTGGGTTAAGTTGGACTCTTTGTCATTTGGTGTGACGTACTGCTGTTCTTTGCTGGGCTTTTTCTTATTTTAACCTTTTTCTAAATATAGGCCTGTGCTACGTGTCAATTTTATGTCAACAAGCTTTAGTTTGCACCAGCATTTGTATTTGAGTTATTTGTAGTCTCTTTTCATAGCTAACACTAAAGATGTTGGCCATCGCCGCCCAGTAAAAATAAAACGGCACGTACGGACACCGCTGTTTGAGCTGCCGCTGGTAATAATTCCTTTACTGTTTACAGGAACTGCTTGCAAAATGTAGTCCGTAGGCCTATATTAAAATATTAATAAGACATTTAACTGCAAGCCAAACAATTTTCAGTATGATAGTTTTTAACAATAATCAGAAGATTCTAAAAGTTCGTGTACTTCCCCTGGTATAAGACTTGATACCATCAAAAAACGAAAATGTTAACCACACACCTGCATTACGCACTGCAACAGCGATCTCTATTATATAATCGAAAAGAAATAACCATCACAATTGTAGGTTAAAAATGTGTTACCTTTTAGGGCTAGTTTTGGGTTTTAGGCAGAATTGTTATTGTTTAGGCCTAATACTAACCTGCGATTTAATTTTGTAAGTAGTAGCTTACAACAATGGTTAGAGAGTAAGGCCTAATGCAAACACGGCCTTCAACATTGTTTTGGTTTCACGACTTGACGTTACGTTGGCAACAAGGAATCCATAAACTGAGAGAGGCAGGCATGTTATTGTTTCGTGCTTTGGTAAAAACACATCGTCTGATGTATATACACCTCATCGTTTTATATATACTGCTTGGCATTGGTACAACGATTTCAGGTTTCATATTCGGGATTCCCATCACTAGTGTAGACGCCACTTAATAAATAATCTCCAAGCATTCTTTTTTTCAAATGAAAGTAACATGTGCTGTTAATAGAAACCTTTTATTTTTCATGAGTGCGTTTCTTCCTGTAGTGGTTAAATGCAACAGTCAAATGATATTATTTCATTGAGTTACGTCGAAAAAGATTATTAGCTAGAAAGAAGCAACCAAAATTATTTTATTTGCTCTGTTTTTTAAAGTTTACTTGATTACCATCAGCATGGTATACGCTTCGTTGGAATTTCTTAACTATTCAGGATTCCAAATTTATAATGGTGAGTGTTAGAAATAAATTCGAAAATTTTATAATTTCTATCGTCATAATTGTTCGATTTATGGCAAATTTTGGCTCAGCAATACTAACTGGGGTATCAAACGTTGTACCAAATTTCATTCCAATCCGATCTTTTATTTGGACTAAAACAGTGCAACAAACGGACCAACCAACATTTTGCAATTTGGTGTCCGTTATAGGCTACAATTCGTTCCGCCAATAAAAATCAGCTCCGAAAACTGGTTTTTGTAGAGCCAGGATGGGCTGGCTGTTCCTAGAACTACTAGTAAAACATTATTGGTAACAGAGACGAAACAGGTACACATGATGGATTAGCAATATTTTGGTAACGTTCATTACAACAAAATACGTCATTACTAACCGAGCTGTGATAACTTCTGTAGAAAAAAAATTAGTATCCAAGTATTATTTGTAAATTGTATAGGTTCAATTTTATGAACAGTTTACAAGTACAATGAACTTTTCGATAAACAATTATTCCATTTGTTTGGCGTACGTTCAAAAAATGCATTTATCCTAAATTTCATTCTAATTATACCAAGTAAACGAGTTAAAGTCGAAATTACTTTCAAGAATCGCTTTGGGCGCTGACGCCACACCCTCTGTGAAGTGCTTTCATCACAAACCCATACAATTTTCATGCAGCATCACCATTCGCATAAGTCAGAAGAATATACCCGTTAAATGTTCTTTGCATCTGCTTTAGAGCTTAGCCGTAACGGCAGGAGATACAGACGGCCGTTAGTTACTAGTAGTAATCTGTTGCTAAATGTTCTACGGGAGGAACATTAAAATAACTTCATCGACTAAAAAAGCAATTCCTGTGTTTATCAGTCTAAGCTTTTACAACGCTTATGCAATAGAGACCAAAGAACTGAAGAAATAGTCATGCATGGTATACTTCGGCAGTCATGCACCCCTCTCTGCAAAAGCTTCGCAGTTTTTATTTAAAATAAATTTTGCGTAAGACAAATTAGAACATTTGATCTTTCGCAACCGTCAACTAAAATATTTTTTCATACTTCAGATAATTATGAGTTTGTCCATAAAATTCAAACTGAAGCCCGTTCAGATTACAGTAGCTGGAAACTTGTTTAGAGTCAACATGAGTACTTTTGCAACGGTAAGTGATAGTATATAAATAAAGGCGCATACAGTGCCAAAAGAGTCAAGATTATGCCAGTTATCCTGACTTTTTGATTTTTTTTTCAGATCATGGGAACAATTCTAACGTATTTGATAGTTCTGGTGCAGTTTACTTATACACCTTCAAAAGAAAAGAATACTCAATGCAATACATTACTAGCAAATACAACTAACTAAAGCACTGCACATTTTTTTTTGGAATCCGCTCACTGTAATGGCCGTAATTTTGTCATAAGTAGTTATTCGATTACATGTAAGAAAGAATTTAAACATTTATTTGAATGCTCTAAGTAATACCAATCACCCAACGTGAGGAATACAAGTCTGGATAACCGTCCTTCCAAAACTCTAAAATTTCTTTTACTTATTTTATCCAACTAAAACTCGGATACTCGCCACACTCGGATACTTGCTTTACTCGGATTTAATACCACATCTCTCACCTATATCTCTCTCATCTTTCGTGTTTTTTTCTTCTCTCCTCCCTCTAACAAACCATTAAATTTACATAAATGAAAGAAAATAGCGATCGTCATTTGAATGTTGCTTCTGTACTGCATGTTGAAATGCGCTATTTTTTCCTATATTTTTCTTTTTTTTTTACTTTACATTGTATTGTTCTTGTTGTTGTCTTAGGCTACTTAGAAGTTCTCCATCATATCCACCAAGGTTAATAATTGTATATCACTAAGTAGGCAATAAAGGCCCTCAGTATTATCCACCAAGGTTGATAATCGTACGTCACTACTGAGAAATAAAGGCCTTTGGTCTTATATGCCAAGGTTAATTGCGTATCCCTAAACTGAGCATTAAAGGTTCTGGTCTTATCCACCAAGGTTAATAATTGTATATCACTAACTAAACAATAATGACCTCGACCTTATCCACCAAGGTTAATAATTGGACATCACTACTAAGCAATAAAGACCTCGGTCATATTTGCCATAATTAATCGTCTTACCCTAACTGAGCAATAAAGGCCCTTGTCTTATCCACCAAGGTTAGTAATTGTATATCACTACCTGAGCAATAAAGAACCTCGGTCTTTTCCACAAAAGTTAAGAATTGTATATCACTAACTGAGCAATAAAGACCCTCGTCATATCCACCAAGGTCATATCCACCAAGGTCATATCCACCAAGGTATATCATTAACTAAGAACTAAAGACTATCAGTATTATCTACCAAGGTTAATAATTGTACATCTGTACTGAGCAATAAAGACTGCAATCTTATCTACCAAGGTTAATAATTGTATATCACTAACTGAACAATAAAAGCTTTGGTTTTATTCACCAAGGTTAATAATTGTAATTCACTATTGAGCAATAAAAGACCCTTGGTTAATTCACTATTGAGCAATAAAGACCAAGGTTAATAATTGTATATCACTAACTGTACAATAAAGGCTTTGGTCTTATTCACCAAGGTTAATAATTATAGTTCACTACTGAGCAATAAAGACCCTCGGTCTTATCCACCAATTTTAATAAGTGTATATCACTACCTGAGCAATAAAAGCTTTTGTCTTATCCACCATAGTTAAAAATTGTGTGTCACCAACGGAGCAATAAAGGTCCTTAGGCTTATCAACAAAGGTTAATAATTGTATATCACTAACAGAGGAATAAAGGCCATTGGTCTAATCCACCAAGGTTGATAATCGTATTACACTAACAAAGCAATAAAGAACCTCAGTCTTATCCACCAAGATTAATAATTGTTTATCGCTAACTGAGCAATAAAGGCACTCAACATATCCACCAACATTAATAAATTTATATCACTAACTAAGCAATAAAGGCTCTCAGATTATCCACCAACGTTAATAATTGTACATCACTACTGAGCAATAAAGGCCCTCGATCTTATCTCCCACGGTTAATTGTATATCCCTAACTGAACCATAAAGGCTCTGGTCTTATCCACCAAGGTTAATAACTGTATATCACTGCCTGAACATTAAAGACTTCGGTCTTATCCACCAAGGTTAATAATTGTATATCACTACATGAGCAATAAAGGCCTTCGGTCTTATCCACCTTGTAGAACTCTTTCATTGTTGAACCACTGTTGCAGCTGTGGATTTATATCATGGAGATATACAGCTGCAACCGTTGTCTTACCAGCAGTAAGAACCACGGGTAGGCGTGGGTTTCTTACTTACGTAGGTAAAAAAAACTAAGGCATGGGTTTCTTACTTACATAAGTAAGAAAACGAAGGTCTTTGGTTCTTACTAAGTAGTAAAAATACAATTGCTGCCCGTATTTACGTATCCTAAATCGGATCTAAAGTATTATTAAACTATTTCACACTTTAAATTAACAACTATTAATTTTTTAAACAAGAAAAAAAATTCTTCCCATAGAAAATGAAGGCATGGGTTCTTACTTACGTAAGTAAGAAAACGAAGGTCTTTGGTTCTTATTTACGTAAGTTAATCTGCTACCACTATCAATGTTTATGTATCAATATTTATGTATCAATGTTTTCAAAATAATACATTCACTGCAGCTGAAGAAAGACCCAAAGGAAAGAGTTCAAATTGATTAAAATAAACAAATAAGCCATTTAATGCAGTTATTGAGTTTTAAAAAACATAGTTGGAGCAAAGAACATTCCCGCCAACAATGGCTTGTTATGCTCTCACAATAATGGCTGGTTACTAACAATGTAAATCGTTATTGTACAAATATATTCGACGATGGTTCGGAAACAATGCGCTAACACTGTCGCTTTATTGCAACAATGGCTCACTCACTAAAGATTCAACTCGTCGTTGTACAAATATGTTAGACAAGGCGTTCGGAAACAATGCAGTGAGACTTTCGCTTTATTACCCTCGTGACTTCGCCACTCGGGCAAATAGCAAAAGTTTTACCCTATTGTTGCCGAGCGCCATTGTCTGATACAAAATTAATAATTCTATATCTCTAACTGGGTGATAAAAGCTCTCGGTCGAATCCACAAGATTAATAATTGTATATTTTAACAGAACAATAAATGTGGAGCAATGTATTTAAACTCAAACATAGTCGCCACCTTAACTCCCTCTTTTCAACACCTGTCCAGTGTTTTCCAGCTGTTTGGTATGGTGTAAGTGCTCAAAGTGTGTTAAAATTAACGGATCAATGCCGGTGATCTTATAGACAACATTTTATTACTAAAAATGAATTTTGACAATTAAGAGATTGCCTTATCGATTTATGCCTCCATCAAGTTTTGTAATTAGACTTTTAGAATTTTTATTTAGAAAATCTATATAACTAAGGTCGTAATATTTGTTTGTTTGTTTGTGTGTGTGTGTGTCTCCAGATCACCGAGATTCCCACTTGAAGTTGCAAGTTTCGTTTGTTTGTATATCGGTCAAACGGAATTGTCTGTCTAAGTAATGACGGAATTGTTTGTATAAGCAATAACTCGAGCTGTGTTTTCAACAAAGAGGCACAGTACTGATGACGTCATGTTTTTTCCGGTCACACTATTTTCATGCAAACGGAATCTAGGCCTCCATTTCTGTTAACTCTGAATCTATATAACTAAGATCATAATATATGTTTGTTTGTTTGTGTGTGTGTCGCCAGATCACCGAGATTCCCACTGCTAATCCTTTGAAGTGTTTTGTTTGTATGTCTGGCAGATGGAATTGCCTGTATAAGTAATAAATAATTCAAACGGTGTTCTCAACAAAGAGGCATAGTACTGATGACGTCATATGTTTTTCCAGTCACACCATTTTCGTGCAAACGGGATATAGGTCTCCATGTCTCTTAACCCTGAATCTAACTAAATCTAATGAAAACTAGGGCGACTGCTAATGAGAAATCACAGAATTTTCATGCACACGGGAAATCACAGCAATGCTTTATTAAACCGGCCATATAAGGTGGCTGTCCTAGTCTATATAACTAAGATAATAATATTTGTTTGTTTGTTGGTTTGTTTGTGTCTATTTCGCCAGATCACAGAGATTCCCACTCCTACTTCTTATTTCTTTTGTTTGTGCGTCCAGACTGAATGTCTGCCAAATGGAATTGCCTGTTCTGTAGAAGTAACGATTCAAACTGTGTTTTCAACAAAGAGGCACAGTATGGATGACGTCATATTTTTTCAAGTCACAATATTTTCATGCAAATGGGATCTAGGCCTCTATGTCTCTTAACCCTGAATCTAACTAAATCTAATGAAAACTTGGGCGACTGCTAATGAGAAATCACAGAATTTTCATGCACACGGGACATCACAGCAATGCTTTATTAAACCAACCATATAAGGTGGCTGTCCTAGTCTATATACTAGGGACTAGGGGGGGTTGGACTAGGACTAAGGGGGGGTTGGATAAAAAGAGGGGGGTCTACAAATTTTTTTGCTGCCCTTCAAGGGAGGATCAAAATTTTTAACTGGCTCTAAAAGGGGGGGGGGGCGTAATAATTTTCACTATTTTTTTTTGACAAGTCACGTTGTGCAATGGTCCTATAAATGCTCTTCAGAATTCTTTTAAAAAGTTCTTCTGAATCAATAAATTAGCTTCAGCTTTCGGGGCTACCTCCAGACCACTGTAAACATTAGTAATTTAATTTAAAAATGTCTCATGATTATAAAGTGTAGTATTTTCCCAGTCAGGCCTATGTATTTCTTTCTCAGAAATCTGCAACGTGTGGTTGTAACACATGTGGTTTATTGTTTAAAAAGTGACAACGGATTTTTCCGGTTGGATTTTTCCGGCTAAATTGTCTCTCTCTCCGTCGATCGAGCAGAATGACCAATTTTGGTTAATTCTCGTTAAACACAAAACAAAACGGTGTTTTCGCACTGGTTGCATTGCACAGCCAATTCTCTGATCGAACAAGATGGGATGCTAACACCAGGAGTCGACCACAGGATTATTTCTGAGTCTACCTCCAGACCAGTATTCCAGTGCACAGGAATGGATGGATATGTGTAAACAGAAACGGTTATCAACACTATTAATGCTTCGATTTTTTTGGAAGGGGGGGGGGGGGGCAACGAAAAAAACCGGCCCTTCAAAGGGGGGACCAAAAAGTTTTTAGGGCGAGTTTAGGGGGGACTAAAAAAATTTGGAAGGACTCCACCCCCCCCTCCTCCGCTCACAAATTCTGAGCAGTCCCTAACGGGAAATTACAACAATGCTTTATTAAACAGGCATATAAGGGGGCTGCCCTAGTTTAACTAAATCGAATGAAAGCTTGGGTGACTGCCACCGGGAAATCACAGTATTTTCATGCAAACGGAAAACCATTACAATGCTCTATAATACCGCCCATATAAGGGGGGGGGGGGGGGGGCAGTCCTAGTTATAGTAATTAGAGAACTAATAATTATTCGACTTTTGTCCAACTTTTTTCATTGTTGTGATCATTGTTTACCCTTGTCCTGCTCTGTTGGCACGTCTCATCTCACCCTCTGTATGACATATTCATTTAAATCCCTTTTGTTCTCTGTGCTCTTCTGCTCCCTCAGTGTAAGACGTGGGTAAGTGAAGGAGTTTACATGACAGTTGGGAACAAGAGCTCCGCCACTTTTCTTTGCTAGTAAGTAGGGTTCGACCGAGTCCGGGTAAATACCCGACCCGGTACCGGGTAATGCTATTTTTGACCCGGCTCGGACTCGGTAAAAATTCGACCCAGTACAAACAGGGTAATAATTATTTATTGAAAAAATTATTTTTATTTTCATAGTTTCATTTATACCTTCTGGATCCCCTACAACTACTTGCACGCAGTAGATATTCATTAATGTGCACAGAAAAAATCAGATAAATTGCTTTAATAGTTTCGGAGAACCAATTTTTTTAAATTACGGGCTGTAAAAGAACTAAAATTGAAAATCTCGGTCCGTGTTGAAAAAACGTGTCCGTAAGTCGGCGATAGTTACGCTAAAAATCGTTGTTCCCATCTGATACGCGATAGTGTGAATGTTTATAGGCTCCTTTTACATTTTAGTTGTACATCGCAGCTGCTGTTTTAATTTTTTAATGTTGTGAAACATCATCTTTCTCGTGATTTTCAACAACGAACTGAACATAAGCGCTCACATGAATTCCGAAGCGCACCATGGTGGCCATTGTGAAATCGCCCGTCAGCCGATGAGAGCTCGCCAAATCGGTCACCTGGTGCCAACTGGCCAGTGAGGGAACATGATCTTCCAATTGCTTTGGAAAGGCAGCTCGAGACCGCCAGAAACAGCCTCTTACATTCCATATGACTGGCCAATGCCAAACGGGCATCGAGAAAACGTGTTGAGAGACCCGGATAGAGGAGAGTTCCAGCTTTTCAATGAACCCAAGATGGTAGCGCCCAGTCAAATGGTTCGATCGCTACCGCTGTCGAAAATGACCAGTTTTTTGTTCTTGAACTTCGGAAAAAGGAATGAACACCACATTTTTACAGTTTTTAGTGAGACTGCACTCAACTAAAGTGCTTTTTGTAAAAGTATAGACATCGTTAACAACGTTTTGTTTACAGAAATTGATCCACAACATATCGTGTATCGAATTTCAGTTTTTCTCAAGTCGATATTTTGGCCAAAAATTGCATTTTTCGACCCGCACTTCCCCATAAAAGTTTCGACGTATACGTACATCGTTACTCCACTTGGGCCACATCGTTGCTTAAAGGATTAAAGCCGACAAAGGCATATTGGGAGACAAATTAACCAAAATACATTTTATTTTTAATTTCACTTTATTATTAAAAATTTGGAACAAAGAATTGCTGGTCAATTTAGCTTTTGACTTCACTTTATTTAATAACAAAGTTTATAATTTAAAAAATTAGAAGAAAGAATCACTGGTATTTTACAGTTTTTTAAAGTTGGTTTCGTCCTTTTTTTGCTATCGTTCATTGTTATACTATGCGTAATACAAAACTGGACGAAACAAAATGAACATGACTGAAAGCAAAAAAAAAAGAACGAAACCAAAGTTAAAAAAAAAAGCTACATATTAAACATTAAACATAAAGCAAAAATTGAAAATCTACGACCCGGTTTTACTACTCGGACTCGGCTCGGTGGGTATTCATAGTTACTCGAACTCGGCTCGGACTCGGTTTTTTGTTACCCGGTCGATCCCTACTAGTAAGTAACTTAACTTAGATGGGACTACATAATACGACTTTGAGCTTCTTTCATTAAGGTGCAAATTGACGCGTTATGTCACTTTTTTCTGTCACACTTTAATGAAATCATCTTTCGTTTTCCCTCTTTTAGTTTCTTTGGGTGATTCTTTAGCTGTGAGCAGGCCGTGGCTGTCGGCAATTGTATAATTTCTTGTAAAACGCATATTTTATGTGTAGCCAGGAGCTGTGCCGCGGGGCAGATGACCTTGTTGTGAGTTATCCCCTTTATTCTTTTGTGTGTTGATCGTACGCTAAATAGCTTTTTCCGTCAACAATAATGTGCTTTTGAGTGTAACTAATTGTTCCTCTCCCACTCTTCCTCTCTGACCGGCCATTCTTTAGGGAGAACGATGTTGCAGGTTTTCTGTCCTGTACCTTTTCCCCTCTGTGATTTGCGGTGATGTATAAAGAGCCAGAGTTGTGTCGATAATGAGGCGATTCAACCTTGGGCCAACGCCGGACACTTCTGGGGACTTACAAGTTTGGTAAAACGACATGGGGTTGCGATGGTAAGTTCGTTCCATTTTTTTCTCTTTCCTTCACCGATAAACTTAATGGCCAGAATCAGTATGCATACACCCGGAAAATATTTTGTGACTGTCATGCAAAAGATGCGAACACGATGTCCCGCATTTTATCGCCTATAGTTAATTTATAACCCCAAAGCATAAAACTCAATTCCCGTTTGTTCTTCACACGATTTTTCCTTCCACCGGCCCATGTTGACAAATACGTCCTGTAGTTGTTTATTCACATGTGAATACCCCGAACTGTGTATCAGCCCCCTGGTTTGTGCAGTAAAAGGTGAATGTGTCTTCGGGGCTTCCTTATTTATTTCCTCACGGACTTCAATTAGAAATTGCGTTTAACTTCCAACGAAAACCGGCTACAGATCCATGGTCTTGAAAGGTGTACTGGCATGGGTGGGGTCAGGGAGAAACACCAACCTACACTGGGACATCTTTTATAAATCCCTTTCGAGAAAGTAGCTATGCGAAGTTTTGGCCGTGTTAGCATTTCATTAATTCCTGAACCTTCTAGAATGTTAATACAGGAAGTCCCGAATTAGTCAGAGAGAAGAGGCTTCAACGTGTAGAGAAAACCAGCTTATAGTGGGAGACGAAATGAGGGGAGAGTGCAAGACGAGGTTGAGCTTCTGTTTCTTGAAGAGTTGCGATTTATTAAAGTACCTTAGCTTTGGACCTCCCAGCATCCCCTCGGCCCTTTCTACTTCTATCTACCTTGGACATCATTGAGATGCCTATGGCAGTTCAAAACCACACGCTACTACGGGAAGTATGGGTCAATCACTCCTCACCAGTGATGACTAGCAGCCATGCTATTGATGATTCTGGCTATGTAAAGGAAGTGGGCCTAGCCATTGTTGAGCTCAGTACGAGGAAAGCGGGTAATAATAGTACAGGTGGTGCATGAAAAAATTTTGCACTTTTTGAAGAGAATATGCCACTTTGCAAAACTTCTTCTTTGACCCAAAGGAAGATTTTAAGGAGGGATACGTCCAAATCCATGTAGAACAACAAAATGGTGGCCATTTCCCTTTTTATAGATTTATTTTGTTCGTTGAGTGTTTTTTGAACGAGTATTGTGTAGAATTAGGACCAGTGATATAGAATTTTTATGTCTAACACAATAGCCGCCATTTTAGAAAATAACCGCCATTTTGAAAATTTTCTTACATTACTGTTTTCATTAGTGTAAGGACTCTTTCCCCATTTTTTTGATCGTAGAACACATTGGCAACCTTTACATTTGGTCTAAACTTAGTCCCGGTAGCTAGAAGCAAAACAACTGTTTAAATGGACCAATTTGGTGCAGTTGATACGAGCCAATATACAAGATAAGAGATTCGAATTGCGAGCAAAAAAGAACAGTCCCTGTCACATTTGGCAGGAGAAAATGTTGTTTATGTCAACAGAGTTCCTCAAATGACGGCCTCATCTGTCCAGCATTGACTTTGGACCCTTCCACCCGCTTTGCAGAATATAGCATGTTACCTGAACAGCTGCAGCTTTTCCAAAACCTCCAGGCATTTGCTATTAAACTTGACTTCAATGCACTGGACCAAGGGAATGGCATAGAAAGAACATTAATATTTTATGAAGCAAAATGTCACTTGTCTTGTCGGTCAAAATGCAACAATACCAAATTAAAAAAGACACTCAATAAGGAACAGACAGATTCGTTCAGTGCAATTCACACGAATAATAAGATTCTTGAACAACCAGTGACGTTTAGAGAAACCCAGGAATCAAAACTGATAATTGACATGAAAAAAAAAATGTTTCCCGTGCAAAGGAAAAGCCGCAATCAGAAAATTCACCAGTCTACAAGAAATTAAACGTTGTGCTAAGATTTTGATCAATACTCAGCTGAAAGGACTGGAGTGTGGTGAGCTAGTTACAAAGGAGGCCAAGTACCACAACATATGCTACACTAGAACAATAAACTGCCTTCGATCATTATCATCAAGTGCATCAACTTCTGACAAGGATTACAGAGTGTGTGATGGAATGGTATTTAGCTCATTGGGGGAAACTTTACTTAGCAATGATCAAAAGAAAGTGCATAAATTTAAAATTAAGGACCTATCGTTAATGTACACATATAAGTTAGCCGACCTTCTCAGAGCAGGCTCTTCTGATATGCCCTTGCAGCATTCTTCTCGGCTTCGAGAAAGAATTCTTGATCACTTCCTACAGCTCAGAACTGATTTATCAGGGGCCGATTACATACTTGTTCGTAATAGGGCCAATAGTTATGTTAATGTTACCAATGAGAATGTTAATGAGGACCCTGTGTCAGTTTCAAAGATTCGTCAAGGCTATCAGGAAGGAGGTCTCTCAGACGAAATTATCTTTCAATGGCTGCCTCCAGAAGGTCCAAGCAAGCTTTGTGCTACCAGCAATTTTGGCTGCTGTCAACAAGCTTCTTTATGATGTAAGTTCTCTTGAAAATGTAAATCAGCCATCACAACCAGCCTTGACTATCACCCAGCTGATAATCTTCAACCATAATGAGGGAGTACCCAAGGGACTATGTACCCGTTGCAAGGCAATTGTAGATAATCTACACAACCGGGGCATGTCAATATCACCAAATCGTGTAATGGAAATCACTAGGACACTCTGTCATTTAGTTAACAGACGTGCAAAATCCGAAGGAGTTGTGTGTCCTACAAATCTCAGACATGGTATATTTTCAGTAGGTGCCTATGACAACATAGATCACAATTTCGGCAGGACCACATACGATTCTTTTCACAGAACAGTATTCTTCATGTTTCAAATTCTAACCCAAGGCAATGTAGGGCACATCGGAGAGAGCACTACTAATGTGTCTCAAGTAAATCAAACAGGCAGCAAGGTGCCTGAACTGCCAGATATCTAAGCTATTGTAAAGGTTTGTTCACTTCCCTATAAACAACCTCCCATGCCATTGTTTAATGTCAGTACGTCGGAAAGTATACTAGCATCTGGAATTCAAAGGTAATGAAAAACTTTGTTAACATGCAGTTCGAAAGTGGTGTAAAATACAGGGTGTTTGGAAATTGGTGTCCAAAATTTTCAAGGCTGAATTCTACCATGAAAACAAGTGAAAAAAAGTAAAAACAAGTAAAAAACATGGGTCCAATTCTGCTTCGTTTTGGAATTAGACCTTGCCGAAGGTAACGAACTTTCGACATTATTACAGTCGTGGTAGACGGAATCACGAAGTCCAAACATAATGAACACTGATTTATTACATAAACAGCAATGATAATAAAAACTCTCTGGAAAGACCTCCCTTCCAGAATGTTATAACGTTTAGTAAAGGGAAAAAACATATTTCTTTGCATTTGAATACAACTAAAAAATAAACATTTAAGAGACTGTACAGAAATGACGTCACCCTAAATTTGCCCTTTTTTACTGCCATCCCCATGTTACAGCTCCCTAGAAAATTGCAACTCCACAGAAAATGAAGTCATAAAAATACCGCCAACCCTCCCCTCTTATCCCTCCCTTGTTTCCGATGAAGCAGAAGACAACTGATAACTAACTTTTTACCTCGGTTGGTAGTCTGATTATCTGTGCCATCACAAAATTAGGGACTCCCCTCCCGCCTTTTCACACTGGCAAACTGTGTAATCCCCCCCCCCCCCCCGCGTGATGTCATTTGTGTTTGGACGGATATTCAACATTCAACATGTTGTTCTCAGCATCAACTTTCAGTATTTTTTACTTGTTTTCATCAGAAATCTGTGTCAAACAGTTTTTTTTTCTGGGCTGATTTCTCCCGTGAAAACAAGTAAAAAATTCTTCGTTAGCGTGGGTCCAAATCTACTTCGTTTTGGAATTACACCCTGCTGCACTAAGCTGACCAACTTTTAGGTTTATTACAATTATGGTGAACGGAATCACAAAATGCAAATAAAATTGACATTAATTTAATTGAATAAAGTAATAATAATAATAAAGATCTATCTGTAGACACAACATTGAGTGATGAAAAACAATGTTTGTGATAAAAAAAATATTTTTTGTGAGATTTAAAACGCTTAAAAAAACAATAATTAAACGGCGTATTTTGGAAGGGAGGTCTTTCCAGAAGACTTTTTATTATCATTACTGTTTATTTAATAAATCAGTATTCATTAGGTTTGGAATTCTTGATTCCGTGTACCACAACTGTAATAATTTCAAAAGTTCGTTACCTTCGGCAAGGTCTAATTCCAAAACGAAGCAGAATTGGACCAATGTTTATTAGGAATTTTTAGTTGTTTTCATGGTAGAATTCAGCCCTGAAAATTTTGGACACCAAGTTCCAAAAACCCTATATTGTATTGTATAGTATGTTTTCACATTCATAAAAACAAAAAAACTATTAGGTTTAGGTAAATTTTAAGGCAACCATTGTGTTCTACGAACCAAAAACATGGGAAAAGAGCCTTCACACAAATAAAACAAGTAATTTCAGATATTTTCCAAAATGACGGCCATTTCCAAATATGGCGGTGATTAACGTTTTGTATTGTCTTACAAATGAAATGTTATATTTCTGGTCTTATTACTACACAACTTTCACCCAAAATATAAACCTTCGAACAAATTAAACTGCAGATATGCTAAAAAAAGTGGCCGCTATTTAAAAAA
Organism: Lithobius niger; assembly: GCA_023313725.1. Lineage (NCBI taxonomy): Eukaryota > Metazoa > Arthropoda > Chilopoda > Lithobiomorpha > Lithobiidae > Lithobius > Lithobius niger. Next base: position 18,702 of record JAHWFP010130959.1, on the reverse strand, counting down.
AATGGCTACCATCTTGGTGTTCTACACGGATATGAAAGTGGCCGTCCTTCTTACATTATTTCTTGGGGTCTAAAGGCCTATCCAGACAAAAGAAAATTTCGTGCGAAGCTATGCGTAACTACGTTTCTTCAAGGTCAACATTGCAGCAATCGTGTGGTAGGTGTTGCGTTAAGGACGAATAAGTTGAAGTCTTTTTTACACCATACTACGTCAGCGTGCAGCTGCGAGCAGCCAGTCTGGTTAGGGCTTAAGGAACACGTGTACGAAGTGGCACATTCTCTTCAAAAAGTGCAGAGTTCTTCATAAAATAGGGCTGTACCCCCTGTATTATAACCTATTTATCACCCAGGCATAACAACTGAAAAGCGCCTTCACTGGCATTGTTATTGCAACATCGTCCTTGTTCTCTGAAGGGGAAAATCGACATTAGGATTCGTTTTTTTGTGTAAACATTGTTGCACGCACAGTCACATTGTCAAGCTTTCTGAGCAAGAGAACGTCAGCACGATTCGTTCTTTGCTGTGCGCGTGCTGGCCCTTTGTCGATCTCAGTACTCCAGGCCTGGAATAAAGGTTTCAGCTAGCTGCATTGTTACAAGCATTGTTGTATAGTACTGAGATCGTCTAAACTGTGTGATAAGATAATGATGCAATCATAATCAGCCCGCAACATTCCTTTCAACAATAAAAGCCGAAGGTCTTACCCACCAAGGCTAATTTTTGTATGTCACTAATTGAGCAATAAATGGCCTCAGTCTTATCCACCAAGGTTGATAATTGTATATCGCTAACTGAACAATGAAGCATTATTCATCACTCTCTTTTTCTCCTCCTGTAAAAACTTTTTTTAAGACCATCTGTTGCTCCATTACGATTGTTGGTATTCGCCAAGTAGAAATTGTCAAGAACTTTAGGTAAAAGAAGTTATTAACACTTTGGTAACTTAAGATTACGTTCCCATGCAGTAGTTAGGGGCTTGAGTCGGAGATAGGGTAAAGATTTAATTGACTTACACTATTGATGAGGTGATGTTTTCAGGATCGAGGCAACCCCCCACCCAACCCCGAAATAAAATTTGTGGGTGCACTACTGAACCATATAGGTGGAAACTGGATAGGTAAAGTGTCATTAAGCCTAGTAGTGGCATGATCATGGTTTTTTAGTTTCTGTACAGCCGTACCAACTGAGAAGACTATTGCAACGACTTTGTCCGCCCGTCTGTAGTTTTTTTCAACTTCGCAACGGTACTAGATATTGACGACCATTGTTTAAAACATTAGATTCAGTGTGAGAAGTTAGTTAAATAACATAGCAAATTAAAACATCGTTACTTCCTTATAGCTAATATAATTCTTCGACGTAACTAAATTAAATAATAACATTTGATCGTCGATTTAAAATCCTAGCGTAACACTCAATAAAAACAAATGGATTTTAGCTTCGTTTAAAATAGTCTCGTCACATTGTTGCATGAATGAATAGGCCCACCGTCGAACCAAATTCTCCATTACACCTATATCTGCTACTTACGAAATTAAAACTGCATTAAAACTGCAAAAATGAAAATTAGGCTTAAAATCATGTTACCATGGCAACACCAAGTAGCTACGAGTCGCTATTGGCGCACCATGTTGCAAAAATGAATAGGCTTACTATAGGCTACAATCCATATCTACTTACGAAATTAAAACTGCTGGTTAAAATTAGGCCTAAAAGCTGATAATTATGCCTAAAATGTAAAATAGGCCTAAAAGCTAACACATTTTTAACCGACAATTGTGGCTGGCTACTGCTTTTAGATTAGTATAATAGAGATAGCTGTTGTAGTGCATGATAGAGGTGTGTGCCTCAACATTGGAAGTGGAGGAACTGTACAGAAGACCGGTGCGTCTAGGCAGTCGCTGTAGCCGCTTGTTTGACTTATCTTCCTAATATCTACTTTTCCAGTAATCTTTGTGGTGATTTAACGTACATAGTAACGGTGTTGAGTACTGCTCCTTAGATGGTATGCTGTGCTGCCCGTCAGACCAGTGACGATCTTGTCAGGCCATTGGTTCTGGGTTGACACGGTAACAAGCAGCACTTTGAGACAGCCATGCTTCATCCAGTTGAAACTCCATTACTCACCTCTGACATGGCATTCAGCGCTAGGATATCTTTAGTTTTCTCATGTGAAGCAACACAACCTGGTGTTTTATTCCTTAATTAACTATTTCAATCTCCATTGTTCGTCGTGTTCTAACATGTGATGAACTTAAATGTTGTAATGTAAAACTGAAATCAGAGAATAACTACATGATGCAACATTGTAATCAAAGTATGTTCTAGGTTGCTCGATCCCGTGTTTAGGAACTAATACATAAGTTTAGGATTTTACAGACCCATCACCCCTAGCCTTCGTCTACTTCTCGTATAAGTTACTTTTCGGCTTTACAACTATAAATTACTGTTTTTTTTTGGCTCATCCCTTCAATATTATGTGTACTCCAATAGATTAGGTGACCTTAGTGTTTACGCGTCAGTTTACCATCTGTACTTAGTGGTGGGCGAGCGTCTAACATTATGGTTATTAAATCTGGACAATGGCAAAATATCTCCTGGGCTGTTTTATTAGCACAACACGATTTCATCTAGTCCGTGTTTACACCGAAATAGTTTGGAGGTTTGAAGTGCTCCCATCCCACCCAAAGCCGTTGTTCACTTAGGTAAGGTTGAAGTTGTCATCCGCCATGAAGCAACATATAATGCATAAATAAAAGAATGCATAGCCGAAATGAAAGATGAAACCTTTAAAATCCGTTGTACACCTTTCAGATTTTCGATAACTTGTTTCAGGCTTACGTTTCTCCAAAATTGTCCGGACGGCCACCAAACCAAAGAAGAACAGAGGCTGTAGATATTTTGACTAGAAGGGCAATGGCAAGATGCGAAAACAAGTTGGAGGAGCCCCTGGGCCAGGGCATGGTTGAAGGAAGGGGCCGAAATGCGGTTGGAGGGGGTGCCTGGTCCAGGGCATAGCTAATGGCTGTATAGGAAAAGTGGAGAAAAAAGGTAGGAGGGGACCCTGGAACAAGACACACTTTACAGTTGGAGGAAAGGCAAGAAGAAAATTTTTTTCAAATTTGCAGGCGAAGTCGTCAAGTGAAAAAAAATGAGTTCCCTGATCAAACAGCAGGCCCACAACAGCCAATAAAACAGAGAAAAGAGGTTGGAAAGGGCTGGCCCAGGGCATATTTAATGTACTAAAGCCCAATGGTCCCTAATTGCTATTTCCAACTACATACACCCGAATATTCCAGGGACTTTTGGGAGTGGGAAAACCTAACACCAGTTTAGGCCTTAAACTAGCGGAGTCACTCGCTTCGCTCGCTCATTACGTGTCGTCTTGCTGCGCTCGAGGAGCTTTCATTCTGCAACTCTTATTTATGCTGCTCACAGACATTCTACATCTAAAACGATCAAGCAAATGATCAGAGTGCAGTGCTCGTTTTTCGCAAAGCTTCAGTTTATAAACAAATTAACTAAACAAAAAACGGATTCGCCGTTTAGAACACCATCCCCCTTCTGCCGAGCCGTGCGGCTAAGCTACCAATCAGCCAGGAGGCGAGACACGCGATTTCTACCCCAGTCGGCTTTGGCTTGAAGAATACGCTCGAGGAGCTTTCAAACTCTTACGCTGCTGACAGACATTCCACATCTAAAACAATTAAGAAATAATCAGAATGAAGTACGAGTTTTTCTTAAGGTTTCAATTCGTAGGCAAACGATATGGTAACCATAAATACTCCAACGGTTTGGCCACCTAATAGATACAAGCACCTCTTGGTCAGATTGTCAGCCATAATACCACTGACAACAGTACTGGACTACGTGTGCTATGTGGCGCAACAATCATGAACCATCCTCATCCAACCCGATTCCCATTGTGTACTGAATGCAGTGTATAAGAAGTGTCCAAGTTGTAACTTATCTTTGTACGCAATCCCTTGTCACAAGGTCATCTAGGAGTGAGGATGTGGGTTTCGTTTCCTGGCTCCAGGCCACTTAATTCAACATCGCCGAATCTCATTTTACCATAGCCTTGATAAAGGCATTTTCTTTCTGGCACATGCATGAACTGGCCTTGAGGCAGGAGATGAGACACGCGATTTGTAGCCCAGTCGTCCTTGGCTTGAAGAAGCCAGTCCTTTTCCGGCACACGATTGAGCCAGGAGGCGAGGCATGCGATTTGTACCCAGTCGACCTTGGCTTGAAGAAGCCTTATCCATCCCTGTTGCAAGGCCGTTTCAACGCTATAGAACACGAGTTGCTGCATGTTTGAACTAAATTTGCTTGGTAATTTTATCATGCATACTCCTTTGTGCCGTTTTTGGTATAGATTATTTTTTTATTCAAATAAATGTTGCAGACTTTACACGCGTTTCCTTGTTTCCAAAATTAAGTAAGAATTTTTACTTAAAAGCCATATCCTTACCCGCTACGTGTGATGCTTTGAAACAGCAACCACATGTCGCCTATAATTTTTGACTAATATAAAAGATTTCGTGATTTTCTGTTATCAATATAGTTTGTTTAAATAGGCCTAATTTGCATTTATCATTTAATCATTTCGTACCTTTACGTAATTTCATTTAATTTCGCTTCACTAGCTCATTCCGCCGGGCCTCGCTGCGCTCGAGGTCATTTCTTGTTTCAATACTTATGCTGCTGACGGAGAATTTCACACTAAAAAACGATCATGAACTTTGCACTGCGCGTTTTTCGTAATGTTTCAGTTCATAAACAAACCATAACTTGTGCCTACTCTTTCATTTTTCTTTGTTTATGTTAATAAGTCTTACTTCTAATTTTGCAAACTGATCCCTTTTGTGAACAGATTTTTTTATTCAAATAAATTGTGCTGCATAAGATGTAGAAGCAACACCAGAGCTGAACACCAGGAAACGCAAGTCACCTATAATTCGTGTTAGAACCACCAAACCCCTATAAATTCTTATACCACCCATACATAGGTTTTCTTGTTTCACTTATTTTAGGAATGTTTACTTTACGTTCCTGCTTTGTGTGCTTTAGCATTTTTGTGCATTAATTTATGTCGCCTCATTCCCAATGGCGAAGTAGTTGTAAAACATCAAAAGATAATAGTGCGTCATTGAACAAACATTAACACAAAGGTTTGTTGACAGAGTTAAGCAACCGTTTCGTGAGTTAATGCAAGTCAGCCTACACGCAGCACGAAATCATGCCAGATATGCGTGTTTACTACAATTACGCTAGACTGATGAGTAGAGCACCAGCTAATGGCAAACTGATCGAATGTCGATGTTTTAGAAATGTGAATGTAGAAATATTTCTAACACCCTTTTCTGTTATCAGTATAGTTTGTTTAAGTAGGCCTAATTTGCATTTATCATTTAATCTTTTCGCACCTTTACGTAATTTCATTTAAATTTACGGCCAAATTAGCAGTTTGAATTTGAAATGCCCAAAATACAACTCCCAACACTCGTCCCATGAGTGAGCTGCACGTGCCTCATTCTAGTATGACAGCTATTCGAGGGGGGGGGGGGAATTGAGGCTTAATGGCGCGTCGACAACTTGGTCATTAGCGCCAACCTCAGTCACAGTGCAGTGGTCCGGGTTGCCACTGCACCACACATTACAGAGATGTTATTCAAACCCCTAATCTAAATATTGTCATACATCTGTACCTCCTGCAAAAATTGAAAAACACCGGACAGGAGGACAGACTTATCGCCCAACTGACGCGCAATGTCATGCGGAAGATGGAAACGACGACGAAAACCATCAAGATGGCGACAATCAACAAGTAAGTGGCGGACCGTAAGTGGACGCCGACACCAATAACATTCAGGAGGGTCAACCCCCCGCAAAAGGAAACAGTGAGTAAGTCGAGTGTGACCAATGCGCAAACGGGCCAACACCACCTCCTCACGGCGACTGCGGCGACACGCCGAGTGCCATTCCTCAACAGTGCCTTTAATAGCTCGTAATTTATTGCCGTCCTGTCCATCCCACGAGGCTTGCCAAAAAGCATGTAACCTCAGACGCAGAGTTGGAAAAGCGTCCGAGGGAACAAGGCTGAGATCCCTTCCGAGAGGGCCAGAAAGGGCCCCTTTTGCTGCAGAATCCGCTTGCTCATTTCCACCTATCCCAACATGGCCCGGGATCCAGCAGAAAAGCACGGTTTTCCGCTGGCCAGGCAAGCGGGAAAGCAAAGCTTGGACACGTTGTGTCAAGGGGTTCCGAGGATTGTAATTTGCCAAGGACTCCAGGGCACTCATGGAATCGCTAAAGATAATGAAATGCGTGCCCTGAAGGCCAAGGATCCATTCCACCGCCAAACCGAGAGCCAAAAGCTCTGCAGAAAACACAGAATAGCCTGATGGAAGGCGATGGGCAACCATCACTCCCTTACAAACACAAGCACAAGCCACGCCAGCGTCTGACTTCGACCCATCAGTAAACAGCCGCTGATAACCGGCGTACTGAGAACACAGCCGGCGGAACTCCTGTAAGTACCTTGCTGGTAGAGTGGAACCCTTCGGGAGGGACGCCAGAGCGAAAATGAAAATGCCACTTGGGACAAGCCAAGGGGCCACTGGCATCCCCCCAAGCCTCAAGACGGTGGGCATTTCAAAGGCTATCTCCTGACAGGACTGCTGGAGCCTATCGCGGAAATCACCCTTACCCACCCTGCGTCTACCGACTCGCAAGTCTGGCCCAAAAACCATGGACCAAGCAGGACTGGATTCCACAGCACGTAAACGCACAGCATACTGAATGGGCAGCTTCCGCCGACGAATGGACAAAGGTGGCTCCGAGGCCTCAGCATAGAGGCTGACCACTGGAGAAGTTCGAAATGCCCCAGTCGCCACACGCAGGCCACTGTGATGCACAGTGTCCAACACCTGGAGAGTCGAGTCACTAGCCGAACCATACACCATACACGCATAATCAAGTTTGCTGCGGACAAGGGCTCTGTAGAGGCGCAACATGGCAGTGCGATCGGCACCCCATGAAGTGCCCGACAGAACCCGCAAGATGTTAAGTGCCCGCAAAGACTTGTCTTTAAGTTGGCGCAAGTGTGGAAGCCAAGATAACCTGGAATCGAACAACAGACCCAGGAAACGTGCCTGTGGGACAACAGGAATCTGCGCCTGCCCCAAGTACAGGCAAGGATCTGGGTGCAGTGTTCGTTGGCGGCAAAAGTGAATGCACACAGTCTTGTCCGGAGAAAACCGGAAACCATTACTGACCGCCCAGGTCTGGACTTTGTTAATCGCCAGCTGTAGCTGCCGCTCGCAGGTCTGCATGCGAGCTGCCCGAAAGCGCAGGCCGAAGTCATCGACAAACAATGACTGGGGAACAGCAGCTTGTGGAGCAATGGGGTTGATCCCAATAGCAAACAAGATGACACTAAGAACACCTCCTTGAGGCACACCATTCTCCAAGACAAAGGGGCGGGAAAGAGTCGCCCCGACACGAACACGAAAAGAACGGCCTGAGAGGTAAGCGGAAAGCAACAGTGGCATCCGTCCCCTCAAGCCACAGTTATAGAGATTACGGAGAATCCCACAACGCCAGGTCGTATCATAAGCCTTCTCCAAGTCAAAGAAAACTTGAACCAGATGATGACGCAGGCGAAAAGCCTCCCTCACATCTGATTCAAGGGCAACTAGATGATCGAAAGTTGACCGAAACCGTCGAAAGCCACACTGGGACGCAGATAAGAATCCCCGTGATTCCAACAGCCACACCAACCGCTCACTGACCATCCGTTCCATAAGTTTACAGACACAGCTAGTCAGAGCGATTGGGCGATAACTGGAAGGAGAAGTAGGGTCTTTGCCCGGTTTTACAATCGGGATGACCACTGCTGTCTTCCACGCTGCTGGAATAGAGCCTTCTGCCCACACACGGTTGAACATCCCCAGCAAGAACTGCTGGGAGGCAAGGGTCAGATGTTTCAACAGTTGATAGTGAACATCATCAGGCCCCGGGGCGGAGTCATGCGACTTGGACAAAGCTGAAACAAATTCCTGCCAGGTAAATGGTAAATTGTACTCCTCTAGCCCATCGGAGCGAAAGTCAAGAAAGCGAGCCTCTTCTCTACGCTTAATCCCGAGGAAACCAGGATCATAATGGTCATCACTCGAGACCCGCGCAAATGCAGACGCAAGACAATTGGCGATATCTGGCACAGAAGAGATCACGGTATTCGCCACCTTCAGCTGTGAAACCGGGAAAGGGACGCTCCTCCCCGAGATCTGGCGCACCTTCCGCCACACCTGCTGAGAAGGCGTGGAGCGCGTGATCGACGAAACATAAGCTGCCCACGAAGCACGTCTAGCCTCACGGATGACATACCTGGCACGGGCACGACAGCGCTTAAACGCTACAAAGTTGGCAGTAGTCGGGCTGACCGTGAATGCACGCAACGCTCGCAGGCGGGCCTGAATGGCCTGCCCGCAAGCAGGCGTCCACCACGGGGCAGGAATCCGCCGCGGCCGTGTGGACGTACGCGGGATAGTAGCATGAGCAGCAGCAAGGACCACATCAGTGAAATGAGTGGAAAGTTCATCCACATCAGAAAAGTCCTCAACCGCACGCTGAAACACAGCAGCCTCAGCAAAGGCTGACCATTCAGCACGCTTAAGCGCCCACCGGGCTGGCCTGGAAGCCACAGAACCCCCTTGTGTTGTGGACAACACAATGGGGAGGTGATCGCTTCCATACAGATCGGCAGTGACAGCCCAAGTGAAGTGAACTGGGATGGCCAGCGAGCAAAAGGCTAAGTCCACCGCTGACCAATTGCCCGTTGCCAAGTTACAGTGTGTCATGGCTCCATCGTTCAGGATGCAAACGGACCCCCTCCGCATCCACTCCTCAAGGATCCTTCCCTTGTTGTCAGTATTAGGTCCTCCCCACTGGACATGGTGGCTGTTAAAGTTGCCCAGCAAGAGGAACGGGGCAGGAAGCTGTCGAACCAGGTCCTCCAGGTCACCAACCCCAAAGACCTCATCCGGTGGCAAATAAAGCGAACAGACAGTAATATCCAATTGGAAAGAAACTCGAACTGCTACCGCATGAAATCTAGTGTGCAGAGGCACACTGGCATGCGGCTGAGAGTGTTGAACCAGCACTGCAACACCACCATGTGCACGTGGCACAGGGTCTGCATCCAGACGGTAGACAGAGTAACCCCTAACAACCGGATTATCCGACGCCTTAAAGCAAGTTTCCTGAAGGCAGCAGCACAGAGGTCGCCAATGCGACAAAAGCAGCCGCAGCTCTTCTGCATGGGTCCGATAACTTTGACAGTTCCACTGAACGATGGTATGCGCAGGCATTAGGGCGGGCTTAAGACAACACCATCCTCCTCAACTCCTCCTCCGGGCGATCCGAAAACATCTGAATCCTCACCCGAATCAAAAGATGGAGTGAGGTTCAGAACAAAGTTGTCCTCGGAAGGAGGAAAAAGTCCCGGAGAATTAGAACAGGAAATCTCTCCCTGCTCCATGGGCAGAGTAGTATCACAAAGTTGAGGGGACGCAATGGACCCCTCAGCAAGCTGGCCGTTCAACGAACGTTTCACCGTCTCTCCCGGTGGAGACGTCTTCACAGGCGGAGTTGAGGCTTTACCAGCAGAAGGCTTCTTCTTCGACGGCTTCTGTGGCGCACTCCGGGCAGGCGGAGGCTTAGCCGAAGCCTTCACCTGCCTGGGAACAGTTAGAGCATCAGGAACAGGAACAGTAACAGGAGCAGAAGCAGAAGCATTTGCAGGCTGGGCAGATGTCGACGGCACGGCAGCAACCGGGTCTGAAGGACCCAAAAGACCCTGCAAAGACGGATGCTGCTGGGTCAACAAAGTAACAAGCATGCCCACCGTCCTCGTCAAAGACCTGAGCTCAGCGCGCAAATCCGCCAAATCAGCAGACTCACTAACTGGGCCAGGCATTGACGCACTGCACACCTGGGCAAAAGAACGTGTTAGCGTCGGCGCCGATAGTTTGGCTTTCTTCCGGGCCTCTGAGTAGGAAAGCCCGTCCTTAACCTTTAATTCCTGAACACGACGTTCCTCAACATAAACATGGCAGTCCCGTGAAGAGGCCTGGTGCTGACCACCGCAGTTGACGCAGCGCGCCGGGGCAGCACAATCAGTGCCCTCATGGGCTGCCTGAGCACAGCTAACACAGGTTGGCTTAGCCTTACACGAACCGCTGGTATGACCAAAGCGTTGACAGCGGTAACACCGCATTGGGTTCGGGACATAACATCTGACCTTCAACCGCAGGTAACCGGCAGTAATGTGCTGCGGTGCAACCGGCGAATCAAAGGTCAGGAAAAAGGTGTCAGTTGGCTGGGCACCATTCTCGCCTTTCCGCGTCAAACGCCTAACGGCCGTAACGCCTTGTGACTTGAGTTCGTCCAGGATGACATCATCACTGAGACCCCTCAAATCAAAGCACGTCACGACCCCCTTACTGCTATTTAAGGAACGATGCGGCTCCACACGCACCGGGCAAAACCCCAGTGCACCCGCCTTCAAAAGCCTTTTTGCCTGAGCATCGTCCGCAACCTCCACAAGGTATCCCCCAGCACGGAGCCGAGAGACACTCTTCGGATCTGAACCACAGATCCCCTTTAGCGCTTTGTGGACAGCGAAAGGACCGAGTTGTGTAACATCTCGGCCCTCACCTGTCACCACCAGGAACTTCGGGACTTGGTCCCGACCCTTACGAATGTCTGGTAATTGGGCACTAGGCCCAACCATCTCAGGTTCCCTCCTCTGGCGCTTGCTAGTGCGGCGAGGAGGGGAAGAATTTTTTGGGGAAGAAGATTTTGTGGGGGAGGGGAGGGAAGAAGTTGCCATAGAGAGCAAAAAGAAGTCGTGGCAGTGCGCTCCCCAGAAAAGAAAGCCCCGCGCGGCACTCGGGTGATGCAGGGCCGGAAGCCGCATATCCAGGGCCCTGCACCAGGAAGCTAACACCGCCGTCTATCTCGGTGAGGTGGCAGCCTAAGCATGCCGAGAGGCGAGGCCACCAAGGAAGCCGTACACACCACCTCCCTCGATAACCCAAACAGTTCGGGTCCGTGATGCAGATGGATACAGCACAAGCCGCCTCCCCACAACGACAGAACCCGAAAAGTCATAGCCGATTGACCTTAGGCCGGCTCGCCCAGGCCACCCGTCCTCCGGAATAAGGAGCCAAAGCCCGAAAGCCAGGATCTCCGCCTCCACGGATTACTAGGTTGCAGCACACGGCCAACATGCTGGGGGATGAGGAGGAAAAGCCCAGTGGCCAGAATGGGCAAATCGGAATCAAACCCAAAAGGGGATTCAAACCGCCAAACATCCTCTAAGCAGCCACCCCGGGCCCGGTTTGTCTGGATGTCCCTTCACCTCTTTCGGACTAGTGCTTGCGACGGGTGTTAAACCTGCCCGCCATACACATCGTAGGCGCACTCGCAAACCGTAGTGTTGAGGTTGCTAGTGTTCAAGACGGACAAAAAACCCTCCGCCACGCAGACCCTTGGCACACTAGCAAACCGTGATCTTGGGTTCCCTTTTAGTCGCCTCCTACGACACGCAGGGGTACGGTGGGCTTATTCTACCCCCAGCCCACAGGGGGGCAGCTATTTGAATTGCAGGCCGTAATCCCACCGACATCAATACTGGACCACGCGCCGCCTACGTGGCACAACAATTGTGGACCATCCTCTCAGCAGGAATATGTGATATTCCGAAACTAACAATCAACTTCGAAAAATTCGTTTCAACAATGGTCCAAGGGAGTTTTTTTCGTTTTTTCGAGGGGAAAACGTTTTACCTAGAACTACGAAAATACGCCTAAACGATATCCGGAGTAATTTCCTGTCTTTCGAGACCTTTCTCAAATTTCTAGCCTTCCTACTTCCGGAGGAGAAGACGTATATTATATAAACAAACCGACCAACTAACCAACCGACCGTAAGTTTTTAATGGTTATGGTGTTTGTTACTCCCTGTGATGTATGATGGTGGCTATGATGGTGGTGTGTTCGACTAAGGTATATGGTAAAGAGACATGGACACTGTGCTGTAGGCTAATACTTGAAGGACGTTTATTAATGATGATACATGGTTTTATATAACATTAGCTTAGGACATGTGATAAGGTCATGTGACTGAATGTATGGCAGAGACAGTGCATGAATAGACCCTAGGCTATGGCAGTATTGTTGAAGCTGGGGAAGGTGAACATCTAGGATCTAAAATGGCTACTCATTGTTCTGCCTCTATGACGACACCACAATACAACCGGCAAATAAAAAAAATAAAAAAAATCTTAAGTCTATCTGAAAAATAAAGTATGTATTATTCCTGAAGACATGAGTTTTTTTTAGTCACTGCCTACTTTAAAGTTGTATTTATTAGGAAGAAAATGAGTCGCTTTCAAAGAAAAAACTAAACATTTTGTGAAAGCTGTAACCCCCCCCCCTTAACTGAACAAAATAATTTAAATTTAGTGATGTTTGAAAAACTGACATCATGAAGTCCATCTGCTAATCTTTAAACACTCTGGTAATTTGAAGTGGAGAATTTTGGCAATGTGTAGTTTTTCCTTCTTTTTAATTTTCTGATAACAACAACCTGCTGTTCACAACTAAGTTGACATGTTGCAAACAACTGGCTGCTGAGTGATATCTGTCGTTTCACTAGTACATATGCAGTTAGCTCACGCCGGAGGTTGTTTTAGCTCCGTAAACAGTTGTCTGGTCATGAAGGAAGTATTTACATGAAAGAAGAAAAGAACATATGTTTAAAACCGAGAAATCAGTTTTTCTCACACATAACTATAAACACTACATTTTGCCAACCTTAGGCATAATTAAAATTTACAGGTTGCGCACATTCCCCGCACATGTTGCGATCACCGCAAAAGTTAAAAACAACCCCCAATTGGGTTGACGGAGAACAGATTACAAACTGTAATACTAGCCTATGAATTTGGTTATTTTTATTAAATATTGAGCTTGTCCGGAGCTCGTTTTGTTCGCTTAGGACGACCTAATGCTGTGGGAGGCTGTGCTGCCTATCTACCCATGTTGGAGATCGGACAAAACCGTACGTTTTTTTCTGCGGGCTCCGATGATAATTTCGTAGGAGACTGCCTTGTAAATAAAAGAGGCTCCAGACCACCTGTCGCTCCAATATCTTGCTGGGAGGTGCTGAAGCTTTGTGACATGGCCTGATCATTGGGAAGAATGACGTCATCGGACTCGCCCACTGGCTGCGTGTGGGGTGATTTTGCTTGGATTGTGCCAACACCTGGTGTCGTAATTCGTAAATTATCAGATGAGGCGTTTTTGATTGGTGTTAACACTGGCATAGCAACAGTGGAACGCCTACTAGTGATTGGCCCACTGATTTTCGACGTAAATTCGAATGCTTGGAAATCACATGCTCGTGACATGTTGCACCAACTGAAAACTGCTTCTTCGATTTTGAGTGTCCTCCCGAATATATACAGCCTTTAATATTCATGCTAGAATTCACAGAATTTGATGCCGTAATTTAGTGCTTTACGTGACTTATCTACGACATTTTCGGATACAATTCGAGGCGTTATTGATCGAGATGTTTACGCATTTCTACTAGCTCTGCTGTAAGTACAACATAAACCAAATGTGACTTTTTTTATTTTTGATAGAACCACTAGACCATAGCTTGGAATTTGTAGTGCTATAATCACGATACCAGATTTTATTGTAAACTTGCTAGTTAATTGACGCACGATATTGAGTGCTTTTAATCTGTTTTTGTTGATTTCTTTTCGCAACGGGCACAGGATCAAGGTATGACAAATCCAGTCTGGATTTTAATTCTCTAACAAGGAATAAGTTGCCAGGTTTAGCTTGGCTGGTAGAACTTATTGGGATTCGTGAGGATAATAAGTAAGCATTTATGCTTTCCTGTACTGAGGATCAGTCCCGTCGAGCAGCTTTATAGAAACGTTTAAAATTCCGGACGTAATTTTCGGCTAATACATTAATCCAGGGTGCAAAGGCCGGACCTGTTAGGCATTGGATTCCTTTAATTGTTAACCATGATTTAAATTCTTTAGAGGTCCACGGTGGGCCGTTGTAGGTAACTAAAGAATCCATCAAGCTGTATTCAGCAATGTGGTTATTCAAAATATCAATAACTTTTGCTAAAGTGGTAGTTTTCATTTTATGAAGGAAACAAATTTTGCATGAGCATCAACTAGGATTAGGAACATATAATTGTCCATCGACCTTAGAAATCAGCATGGTATCTAGAATTTGGATTTTGTGGATACTCCCAGGTAAGCTTGGGTCCTGCAGATTGAGCTTGGTAGTTAGTACAGGATTTAACTTTGTTTTCAATATATGAGTCAATAGAAGGCTACCACACCTTAGACCCAGCCAAGCTCTTTAATTTAACAATACCTAGGTGTGAGCTGTGCAAATCTTTCAAAATGTGTCTTCTTAAAGCAGTAGGCACGATGATTCTGAATCCCCAAAAAAGTGTCACTTTCAATCGAGATTTCGTTGCGGCCTGTGAAGTACAGCTGCATCTCAGGATTACACACTTCAGGTCAGACGTGAATATCGTAACGGTATACTTTCACAATAATTTGTCACACTTACTTTCAATAACCAAGGCCTCGTTTAGCACTGGTAAGTTAGAGGTTGTTTCCAACGCCAGTACATTGTACTGTTCATCTGCTTCTTCAAACTCCTTGTCGTTAGGGAGTGGAAGTCTCGATAGTGCATCAACAGTTAGATTCTGCTTGCTGCGTATGTGTTGAAAGTCATAGTCGTAAGCGTTAAGCACACCCACCCAACATTGCAAACGAGCTGCTTCAATCTGTGGGATACCTTTTTTAGGGCCATAAATTCATATTAAAGCCTTTTGGTCAGACTGCACTATGAATTTCTGACCGTAAACATATTCATGGAACCGCTTAACGAGAGCTTCCCGGTCGAACATATTCATGGAACCGGTATGCTGAGAGCTTCCCAGTCGAAATGACTGTATCCCTGTTCGGTTTTGGTAAGCTTCCGTGGAGTTAAAGCTATTGGGCGTGATTCGCCATTAGGCATGATATGCATAAGGCACACCCCCACCCCATAAGGTGAGCTGTCACAAACCAGTTTTAGTTTTAATTTCAGGTTGTAGTAAACCAAAACTTTAGATTTGATAAATAGCTCTTTCACTTTGCCAACAGCTTGGCCACATTCAGTCCCCCATGTCCACTTAACTTTAGGGCTCAACAACTGGGTAACAGTGAAAACAATATGAGCAAGGTTAGGGTGATATTTTGAGTAATGATTTACGAATCCTAAGAAACTGCAGTTCTTGAATACAAGTTGGATTCAGTGCGTTGGTGACCACTTCAATAACCATAGGGAGTGTATGCAGGCCTTCAGCGTTTATCATATGCCCTAAGTATTTTAGCTCAGGTTGCAACAGCTTACACTTGTCGATCCTAAGCCCAGCCCCTGCATCCTGTAAAGCAGTTAGCAGCTGGTTTAATGATTCGACATGCTTTTACTATTTCCCGCTCATCAGGATGTCATCATAAAATGGTGAACGTTTGGGGATTTTACTCGTGATTTATCGTAACCCTCAGGAAAATTCCAGGACTGGACGCAAGGCCCAGAGGAATATGAAGCCAGCGAAAAGACCTTAGGGAGTGTTTATTGTCAATGCTGCTTGCGATTCAAGATCTAACTCTATTTACAAAAAGGCATCCTTAAGATTGATAGAGCTAAATCTGTCACTACCTCCTAATTCACCGAAAAGTTCTGCAGCTGTGGGAACCAGATAATGGTCCACCTCCAACTGTGGATTTACGGTGGTTTTGTAATAGCCAATAATCCTAATGTCTCCATTAGCCTTATGGACGATCATGATCGGGGGTCGACCATTCTGAGGTTGCCACAGGCTCCAGGATTTCTGAGATAACCAAGCGCTGAATTTCCTGATTAACTTTTTGCTTTAGTGCCAAAGGGACAGGGCGAACGTGACTGTACACAGGTTTAGAATCGGATTTTAACTGAATCTTGGCCTTGAAGTTTTTGAATTTACCCATACCCTCACTGAAAAGTTCGGGAAAACCTTTAACTATTGCATCTGTGTCAACTGATGGAATCTTTGCTTTAATCTGTTTAAGTCTTTTGACCTTTGTCTGTAAATCATAATAAGGTTCAAAGTTCATTCTAAAGATTGAAAGTAAATCTTTCCTAATTAATGCAGGTTTGTACATTTTTTAAACTAAAGTATTCAGTTTGACCATTAATGGTTACCTTGAGACCTACTGTGTAAATTGTTTTCTCCATCCCTTTGGTGTATGAGTGGATGCAATACGGACTGAGCTTAAGCGGGCAATCCGAAAAGTATTTTTCATGCTACTCAATCAGTATTCTTGTAGTGACTGCCCCGGAATCCAGCTCCATGTTAAGCTTAATTCTATTGAGGCAGACAGGCATAATCTATTTGTGGTTAACTACTATTACTGTTCTGGTTGTTGCTACAGGAATTGAAAATTGGTCTCCAGTCCCAGACAGTCCTAAGTCTTCTGTACACTTAACTGCAAAACCTCGATAATATTCTGGGGTAGCGTGAAATTTTACAATTTTCTGGCATTCTTGATTATTACAGATAACGAAAACAAAAATTGTGCGCAATTTTACCATTGTGTTTCTTTTTCAGCTGAAAAGTGCGATTTCATTAACGACTGCACTAAAGCTAACAACATAGCTGTGTTTATTATAATTTCAGTTTTAATATATCACCTGTAGTTGCTTACGACCTAAATTCTGTGTGAAGTTTTGCAAATTTAAATGAATAATCATTGACTACGTACGCAGTTTTCTATTCGGTCACTACTGTACCAAATAATAATAAGATTTTCTTTGATGACTTTTCAGAGCCCCCTGAACATTCGAGGCTCTAGGCGCGCGCTTACTGTGACGGTGCCTAAATGTACCACTGGTTATTAGTACCCACCCCGAATTCTACATCCAGCGGATTAAGCGTATAGTCCTGTGCTATTTCAAATTCATCCCAAGCCCGACTAGGTTCACTTTTCTGCAAAACTGTACAAATATTTGTACCTGAAAGTAAAAAAAAAATTAGTTTAACTTCGGTTTTATTTGCTATAGGTTATCTCATGACGGAAAGTGGCAACTGCTAGAAAATTCTTATAAATGGTAGTTGGTAATTGACGACAGTGAACATGAGCGTGAGTGGTTTTCAGGGCCCTTTTCTCTTCGAATGCAGACGAGTGAGCAATTTAAAAAAATGGATCGGTGGTACGATGACAAATCAAGCAATTATGAAAACTGAGTCGAAATTTTTAGCAATTTTTTTTATTAACTTGACTTTACAATAATAATAAAGCCAGGGGCATAACAGGCAAGTTGTTCCGGCTAGGAGTGAAGAGTTGGTGGGGGCGGGAGAAGGTTCTATTTTAAACTACGTGACATCCTGTATCAAAAATCGCGACCATCAAATTAAAAAAAATTGTTTGTGTCTTCGGTTTCGGACCAGAGATGGAAGTGGGTCACGTTTTCCGACTCGTCACCAACTTGACCCACTCGAGCCCTGACCCAAGACCCACTCGACCCATCCACTAAAGAACAAACTGTGACCTACCGTGACCCATGCCACGCCAAGAAAAAAATACAGTATGCATTGCATTTCAAACAGTTAATTTTTCTTCCCCTCCCCCCCCCCCCCCCCCCCAACAAGAAATCACCTTTTTGCAACCCCATAATTGGAAAGGATAAGCCCCGGATGATAAGTCTTCACTGTAGGTGTCTGAAATAATATTCCAGTAAGTAACCTTTAAAACCACAGGATAACTTTAAATAAACATTTAACACTGTTTTTGTAAATATTTTATTCTGGAGAAAAAAAATGTCCCTGGTGAAAATGTCTGGGGCTAATTGGGGGTGGGGGAGGAGGGTATGCTCACTGTCGTTTTGGAACAGAGGGGTGGGGGTAGCAAATATCCGTGAATTGTTTACTTGTGTTAGGTGGCATATAACGATAGTGTTTCACCAAGGAAAACATACATAAGTGTAAATGGTGCAGGCACCAACATCACTCAGTGTCTTCGGTAATTACTCAATGACGCTGATTGAAAATCATAATGCTATTCAGGGCCGGATTAAGATATTGTGGGGCCCGGAGGTAAACCTGAAAATGTCTAAAAGTTCAAAAGGTTTTTTTAAAGCGTTTCAGGATAAAAAATCCTATTCAGTCTGAAAAACAAAAAGTTTAAAAAATCTACAACTGACTCAATTCGTCTGACGACATGTTTGAGGCAATGTGCGGCCAGTCCATTGAAACCCATAAAACCGATAGCATCAGATACCTTAAGACAAAATGTTCGTAATGCCAGCCACACACCAAATGCATCAATTGTCTCACGACAAAACTTTCCGAGACGTCGCATTTGGTAGAGAGACTCACAATAGCCTTTCTGTAGACAGAGCTTCGCTCTGTTGTCGTGAGACGCAAATCACGCCGTAATTTTCTGTCCACTCGCGTTGTGACGCCCCGGGTATTTTCACCGGCAGTCGCGGCGTCTTTGCTGCTCCGTGCTGCTCGAAATAGAAATTGTGAGATCACGTGACCCATACGTAGTTACTACGTCACATTT